>PVJH01036515.1:0-18639 GCA_004026705.1 Nesogale talazaci | reverse complement strand
CCCATGGTACATAAGTCGAGCCAATGATCTTTGCAGCTTTTTCTATCGTTGTCTGAAAAGTTAACTCAACATTATAGAGATGAAGAGAATAAAAAAATGAAAAGTGACTTGAGAACAATGAGGGAAAGAAATGTACAGAAGTGCTTGACACAATGGATGTGTAGATTGTGATAAGAGTTGTATGAGGCTCCACTGAAGTGATTTTAAAATAAAATGAAAGCTACAGGAAAAACAACAAAGGTGACATTATAGCCAGAGGCTGTCACAAAGCCTCATGGGAAGTGAAGATTAGCCAACAGAACGTCGTCTTGGGTGCTATTCCAACAACGACGATTTTGAGAAGCGACTTGTGTTATAGAAACATTTTGTACATGTTGGGGGAGCTAGGGTGTACATGTGGGGGTGATTTATGTGGGTTTGGCAATAACTGAAGTTCAATTCTGACTCAACGCAATCCTATATGGTATTTCCAAGGCTGTAAATCCTTATGAGAGAACGCGGTCTCATCTTTCTCTCACAGAAGAGCTGATGGGTTTGAACTGCTGACCTTGCAGCCCAATACTTATCTCACAGTGTCACTAGGGTTCTCTCTATCTCTATATAGTCTCCAACATTTCATTTTGAAGAATTTCAAAGCAATAAGAAACTTGAAAGAATAGTACCATACATACCCCTTGTGTAATCCACCCAAAGGCTGCTGGGAAGAAAGGTCAGGGACCTTTCTAAAAGCCACAACCTTGTAATCCCTGGGAGCACAGTTTTAGGCTGATAGGTCTGGTGTCACCAGGAACTGGAAACAACATGACAGCAACTTTTTGTGGGGTGGTGGTGGTGGTAATCTTTCACTTAGGTTCAACAATTGTTAATACTGTGCCACGTTTGCTTTAACTTTCTCTCTCTCTCTCTCTCTCTCTCTCTCTCTCTCTCTCTCTCTCTGCAGTCTGTGATAAGCTGTTTGAAAAGGAGTCCTGGTAGGTTATCCATTGGGCTGCTCACCATGAGCTCAGCAGTTAGAAACCACCAGCTTCTCCCTGCCTTTCTACTCGTGCAAGGAGCTACAATCTTGGAAACCCACAGGGGCAGTGCTACCCTGCCCTATAGGGCCGCTATGAGTAGGAATAAACTCGATGGTCAGGAGTGTGTGCACACCATTTGACAGCCAATTGCAAACATTGAAATCCTTCACCCCTATACACTTGAACATAGTTCATTTGTTTGCTTGTTTTTTTTGGGGGGGGGGCATCACTACCCTGGTGGGAGTAGGAAGCCCACCCTTGCTCTTGGAGAGCTGCTGCTGGATTTGAACCGCCAACCCTGCGGGCCGCAGTCCCACGTTCAACCACTATGCCACCAAGACTCAGCCGGAACATAGTTCTTTTTTTTTTTTTTTTGGTTTTTGGGGCATCACTGCTCTCTGGTGGTGGGAGTAGGAGGCCCAGCCCCACTGCTGGAGTTGAACCTCCATCCCAGTGGGCCACAGTCCCGCGCACAACCACTATGCCACCGGGGCTCAGCCCACGACCCAGAATTTTTTTAATAAGTATTTTATTGGGGGCTCTTATAACAACCCGCACATCAATTGTATCAAGCACATTTGTTCATAAGTTGCCCATCATCATTTCCAAAGCATTTTCTTTTTACTTGAGCCCGTAGTATCACCTCCTCATTTCCCTTTCTCCCCACAACACCATTGTGAACCCTTGATAATTTAGAAGTTATATTTATTTTCACATTTTATACCTCTGCCATCTCCCTTCACCCACTTTTCTGTTGTTTTCCCTCCTGGCCAGGAGCAGTGGGCAGTGAGGTGGTGGGTACAGTTGTACATCAATCATTGCAATCAGTTCCCACTTTCTCCCCCTTCTCCCCCAACCTTCCCTCTACCCTCATGGTATCACTACTCTCATTAATGGTCTTGAATGGATTTATCTTTCCTGGATTCTGTTTATTGACAGCTCTGAACTGTACCTGTAACCAAGTTCTGGTCCAGCCAGATTTAGGTGTGTAAGATAGAACTAGGGTCATGATGCTGGGGGTGAGGTGGGGGAAGGGGGCAGGAAGCATTGGAAAACTAGAAGAATGTTCTATGTTTCATTGGTGAAGTACTGCACCCTAGCTGGCTTGTCCCTTCCATGAGGGGTTTTCCAGTTGTTTACAGATGGGCTTTGGGTCTCCATTCCAACCCCCTTTGTTCATCTTGAACTAGTTGTTTGTTTTGTGTCTTTATGCCTGATACCTGACACCTCATGATCACACGGGTTAGTGGGCTTCTTCCAAGTGGGCTTTGTTGCTTCCCTGCTAGATGGCCACTTGTTTAACTTTAAGCCTTTAAGATCCCAGATGCTATATATTTTAATATCCAGGCATCATCATCTCTCTTCTCCACATTTGCTTATACCCCCATTTTCTCTTTGGCGATCATGTCTGAAAGGTGAGCATCACAGCATGCCAGTGTTCTTGCAGTGAGGGAGGACTTGAGTATAGTTGGCCCAAGGTTCGTCTGCTACCTTAATACTTAACATAAAAATATATGTACATAGACCTATATTCCTATCATTATATATTTACATATGTACATGCCTATGCCTGTACTTCTTTTTTTTGAGGGGGGGGGGACATCACTATCCTGGTGGAAGTAGAAAGCCCAGCCTTACTCCTGGAGAACTGCTGCTGGATTCGAACTACCAACCTTGTGGGCCGCAATCCCACACACAACCACTACGCCACGGGGGCTCAGCCCTGCCTGTACTTTTATAAATGTCTTTTGTTGGGGCTGAGCCCCGGTGGCATAGTGGTTGTGCGTGGGACTGCGGCCCACTGGGACAGAGGTTCAATTCCAGCAGTGGAGCTAGGCCTCCTACTCCCACCACTGGAGAGCAGTGATGCCCCCCCCCCCAAAAAAAGTCTTTTGTCTCCTAATTCTTTCTTCTATTTCCTTTTACTTTCCTCCTGCCCCACTATCATATTTGACCTTCATTCAGTTCTCTGTACTTCCTCTTGGCTACATTACACTTGATTAAACCCTGCCACGTATTCTGTGCCTCCTCACCATCGAGTTTAGATCTCTTGTTGTTCACTTGTCCCTTGAAACCCAGGATTGATGAACCTATAGAGACAGGAAGTAGAATAAGAGTTTCTGGGAGTGGGGTGGGGGATGTGAGGTGGAATAGTGGGAGGGAGGGAGGGTAAAAGGGAGATGATGTTAAGGAGTCCAGGAAGGAAAATAATGGTTGGAAACTGACTGTGGTAGCAATTGCACAATTCTGCTTGATGTGACTGAATTATGGAGTGATGTGATATATGTGTTCACTCCAAATTAATATAAATAAATAAAAATTTTAAGCACATGAAACACAAGGGAGTTTCAGAGCATTCATGGAGAAATGGAATGCAAGATCATGGAATTATCTTTTGTAGTTAGTCCTATTCAGTGTAGTTGTATAAACTTCAGATTTACAACTCCTATTTGCCCTTTAATGTCATGTAATTTTGCCCTTGCTTTGAAAGGATGGAACTACTCAAAAAATAAAAATCATACCCGCTGCTATTATGTTGTTTCCAGATCATAGAGATCCTAACTCTTGCTAGCAAGAAATTCTTCAAGTGTGGCACATTGCATTTTTAGGACAAGAACCATACACACCTATTTCGATTGACCTACACATATGACTACAAGACACCCTTACTGGTAGGTTTTGTTCATCACTGAGGGCTGCCCAGTGTAACAAGAGTAGTCTGCCCCTGAACGGATCTTCTTCCACCCCTCCATCCCCTACGCTCTGTCCTCTTCCCTTTCTCACTCTCACTTTCAGGACCATCGCAGAGAAGGCCACCCCAGGCAGGGCTTTATCTGGTGAGTTAAAGAAGCCATTCCCATATGGGCTGGACAAATTTCCAAAACAACAGATTGAGGGCATTGACAAAGGGTTGCCACGGCTTCATTTTGCCAAAAGAGGACATTAGAACACGCACACATCCATACCTGAAACTTATCACCTAGTACCAGTCCATCAATTGATTGTCATGTCATAAATAGAAATCATCTTAATGCTCAACTTTAGGAATAACCATCTCTGAACCAATAGTCAGAAAGCAATTGTTTTCAAGATGATTGATTACTTGGACAGTTGATAACTTGGTGTTATATGTCTCTCCCTATATATACACTTTTTGAAATATATACCCATATCTATATGTTCCCATTATCTTTTAATTCCATTTTCCATGAACTCTTTCAAGCCCCCCCTCGAATCAGTGCTGAGTCATAGCCACGCCCGTGGGTTTCCAAGACTGTGTCTATTTACAAAAATAGGAAGCCCAGTCTTTCTCGCATGGAGCTGCTGGTGGTTGCAAACTGCCAGCCATGCAGTTCAAAGCTCAACGTATAACCACTACACCACCCAGGCTCCTTAAAGTCCCCCTCATACATATAAGTATCTTGCCCCATCCTTCGTTTCCATTAACTGTGAAGATTTTATCGAGGACAGCCTCAAGAATTTGGAACTACTGGCCTAAAGAAAAGGATCACAAGTAACTAATAAATTCATAATAATAACAGGATCATAAATAAAGCTCAATACCCAACAATCCTGTAAAGGATTTGCTTTTCCCTCTGCCTTGTACTCAGTGTGTGTAAGGAGCTCAGGAGCAACTGTGGGAGAAGCAGTAGACTCCTCGCTGCAGGGTCAGAGGTTCAAAACCATCAGTGGGTCGATGGGAGAAAAAACGAGGCTGCCAGCTCCTGCAAAGATTTTCAGCCTAGGAAACCCTAGAGAGGGTCGCTCTTGAGTCCCATCGACTGGGTGGCAGTCTGGATCTGGTGCTAGGCGTGCAGTCTAGGAGAGGGGAGGGCAAGAAGGGTGGGTCTGTGGCCTCTGTACCAGATCGGCACACACCACGTCACCTGAAGGACTCGGGGGTCCCTCCCCACCCCATTCCTACCTTCCCTGGAGCCTTGTGACACGTCCTGAGAGGCACCTGGAGCCTGGGGGCACTGGCTCCGTCTCAGACTCGCCACCTCCTGGCTGCTGGTTTCCAGCCTCCTGACCAGGTCCTCGTTCTCCTGCCTCAGGAGCCTCTTCTCTTCCTCCAGAACCAACTTGTCCTGGAGGAGGTTGCTATGGGCTGTCTCCAGCTCTCTGGCTTGGGTTTCCAGCTGGTCCCGCTGCCTCCGCAGGGTGCCCAGCTCCCTCTGCATCTTTTCCGCAGGGTCCTGCATTCCAGCAGGCTGGGCCCCCGTCAGCCTCTGGAGCAGGCTCTCCAGAGAGTGGAGGCGGACCTTGGCGGCCTCCAGGTCGGCACGCTGGGCGCTGCTGTCTCGCTGCAGATCCTGGATGGCCGACATGGCCTGGCCTGGCTCAGGGCAGCTGGACTCGTGGGGGCTGGCCACGCTGAAGGTGTACTGGCATCGGCCGCTCCGGTCGTTGGCCTTGCGGAGCCGAGCCGTGCTGGCCCCGGCACTCCATGCCAGAGAGGCCAGGAGCAGCAGCCGGACAGTTGGCATGGTGAGCCCGTCCCTGCCGAGACGTGCACACAGGTTCTCGGTGCAAGGCTGGGCGAGGCTTCCTCTGGAAAGTCCGCGCCGTCCAGCCAGGCGTCTGGAAGAGTGGCCCTGCTGGCTCCTGCCGAGCTCCAGAGGGCTTTATACTCTTCCCCGGAGCCAGGCCGACGTGTGCGGAGGCCGAGGTTGGCCACGTGAGGCCGGGTGGGGCCATGCACCGGGGGATGGTTTCACACTGCTGGTAAAAAGTAACTGCTTGCCAGCCTATTTTGAAAGTCTTTCAAACAAGGATGTAGCATTACATCCTCCAAGACACCCCTGACCATCGCAGGGCCTCCTCTACTGTATGTCCAGGGCCAGTTTGGCCCAGACCCTCAAGAGTATGCTAGTTTCCCCTTTATTTCCAATCTGTATCTTCACGCACTCTGCGCACACAGTCCACCAGGAACCTCTCTGTGCCGGGCCCTGTGCTAGGAACCAGGGGTAGAGCCCTGCCTGGGAAACAGCACAGCCCTGTAGCAAACAGGGAGACAGCAGGGCAGCTAGGACACCAAGTGCATCTGCAGACACTGTGGAAGGCTATCCTGCCCCCCACCCCCTCCACTATCCCCTCGCTTTAAGACCAACATATCTTTACTCTAGTATCTGAAGGACTGCTGTTAATGTTGTAGCCTTTGGACTTGTATATACCATGAATCCCTTTGGTAAAACCATTGGAATTCTCTCGGGAAAACAAAAAACAACTATTGGGTAAAATAGTTCAAATTACGAAGGAAACAAATGACACTGAAATCTAATGCTGGAGCACATGAAAAGTAAAAGCCTGTAGGGGAGTCTAATTTTGAAGTATATTGAGTGTAAATGGTATTTAAGGGCATCAGTGGCAACCACCGTAAGACACCACAAAGATGTCTCTATTATCTACCGGAGCTGGCAAAGTCATAGGAACTGCTACGACGACTGTGGGCTTGGGGCCACATCCATAATGGAGGGAAATGTTCACTGAAATTTTTACTCAGAACGTGGTGAAATTAAAAATGTGATTCCCCTCCTCACCTCACCCTACACCCTCTAACCCCCACCCCCATCCCCGCCCATGATCCAAGCAAACTCATGGACTTTCTGGACGGCCAGGTTAAGAATCCCTGCTTTCGATTAATCAATTCCAAGAGTGGAAAATCAAATAATAAAGTAAAACCACTAAAAACGAGAAAGTGCATGCAGAGCAGTGCATGTGTGGTAGCTTCTTCAGTCACTTGTAAAGTAATGCTTGCATTTGAACTAGTACACATTGTCTGATTCCTCGGAAGCTGCTGTGTCAGTTGGGCCACGGCATGCTCCTGTTGAGAGTGGGGGAAACAAATGTCCCTCTGACTCAAAAGGTCCTAAAGTTAGGCCTGCACTTAAGATGCAATGAATTGGTGTCTGTTACAGCTGACTAGAGGGTACTATTCCCAGGTCCTGAAATCTGATAGTAAACAACACTGCAATTATATATATATATATATATATATATATATATATATACACACACATATATATACACACACACACAAATTATTAGTAAGCAAGAACTAGGTTAGAATAAGAATGCTTTCTTGTATTTAAAGGGCTAAGATGTTTTCTATGCTGCCAACTATATGTAGTAAAGGCATTTCTGACAGAGAGAAGCATAAGTAGTCTCACTGAGTTCTTTTTATTCTTTGTGACAGTTCCTGTGCAAAGAGTTGAGATGCTGGGCGGAGATTTGAGTCCACCCAGAGGTATCTCAGAAGAAAGGCCTGGAAACCCACAGAGCAAAGTTCTGCTCTGACCTAGGTAGGGTCACCATATGTACGGTGACTGGTTACCAGTTCTATTTTATAACCTGTGAGATTACTCCTCTTTAAAGGAAGACCATACAGTGAGCAACCAGGGTCCTAACTTCCCTTGATATTGGTCTTGCTGCCTCAAAGTAACCCAACGATATGTATTCTAAGATTCTTATTAAGTTTTCTTTTTAAAGATTTATTTTTTTATTTTTTGTGCCATCACTGCCCTCGTGGGAGTAGAAAGCCCAGTCTTACTCCTGGAGAGCTGCTGCTGGATTTAAACTGTCAAGCCTGTGGGCCGCAGTCCCGCACACAACCATTACACCACCAAGGCTCAGCCATTAAGTTTTTTTAAAAAAACGTTTCGTTGATATATCATATAACAATAGTTGTGCAATCACCTCCAACAGTTAATTTCAGAACATTTTCTTCTTTCTTGTACTCAGTATTATCTCCCCTCTTCCCCCAACCTCCTTCACCGTGACCCTGAGCAGCTATTAACCTACTTACTATCCCTAGAGATTTACCTCTGCTGAATTTTTTTCTTTCTTTTTTTTTTCTGCTGGATTTCATATACAGAAAAACAAACAAAAATAAATCCAACAACAATAACAAAATAAAACTGACCTCAACTAGAAGCAGAGCAGAAAATGCTAGCAATTAGACTAAATTTAAAATGGGTTAGGGCTGAGCCCCGGTGGCGTAGTGGTTGTGCGCAGAACTGCAGCCCACTGGGTTGGAGGTTCAAATGCAGCAGCAAGGCTGGTTCTCCTACTCCCACCACCAGAGGGCAGTGATGCCCCCAAAACAAAAAAAATGGGTCACAAGGGAGACAAATGCTAAGGTGTTAGCATTTAACCTAGCCACATCTGCATTATACCACTTTTTCCTGCACTCTCAGATAGGAAGGCTATTCACACCGCTGTCAGTGGTCACAGGACATTCCCTGGAAGCCTCATCCACAGGGGGGTGGGCTGGGGCTTCGAAATGGATCTTGGGTCCTGTGTCTTTTTAAAAAAATCATTTGATTGGGGGTTTGTACAACTCTGATCACAATCCATACATAAAGGGTCCTGTGTCCTTTTTAGGAACCCTTGTCTTTTTGTTGTTTTTTGTTTTCCCAACTATACCCTCACCCTCATCACTTCTTCATCAATTTCTTCCTCTTCCCTAGCTGCAGGTCTGTTGGAGGCTGTTGGGCTGTGTGTGTGTATGTGGGGGGAGGGGGGGCAGAGGGGGGACTGTTCTGGGTAAGGGTGTGTAACAACCCCTGGCATTTTCACTTGCTCAGCCCAGTCTTCCAACACCTGGCAAACACTCCTTCCAGTCACTCCCAGGGTTCCTTCTGGCTCATGATAAAGGCCTTTGTTCAGGTTGTTGGAAAGAAGCAGGCTTGAGGCTTGATTCTCAGCCCCTTGTCTTTAGCCTCTCTTCACCAACCCGCTGTTCCTCGAGCTGGGCCTGCTGCCTTCCCTCAGGGTCTCTCCCTTTGAAATAGAATGGCAGAGAAGTGTTATAGAGCCCTAGGACCCTGGGGCACTTACAGAGAAGAGCCCGACAGGGCAGGGCAGGAGAGAGACTGGCCCAGAGTCACACAGTCGATGTGTGTCAGAACCAGAGGTTTCCCATCTTCTTGTAGAAGCTGAGTCCATCAAAGAGCCAGTGGTTGTCCAGAATACTTGAAAGACACGAGTCACTTCTTCCTTGAATCAGCGCTCTAGGAAATGAGCTCGTTTCCCATATGAAGGACTCTTAAATAAAGGCTTCCTTTTAAATAAAGGGTGCTTGAGCTTCCCCTTTCACATCTAATTTTATGAGTTGGCATCCTTTCATGAAGCAGCATTCTTTTCCTAAAAACAGAAAGGCTCACGGGAAGGAGGAAAGCGCACCCCAATGAACAAAGATGTCCATCTGGTTTGCTTCAGCCTGCCCTTTTCACCTTCCTGCCTTTCACCACCCTCTCAGCGCCAGCATCCCCATGGCCCAGAGTCCTCTTGGATGTGGGACACTTTTCTCTCTGTGGAAACATTGTCCACCCTGGATGCTCCGTTAGACTCTGTTCCATCTCAACTTCCTTTCTGGAGCTGGGAGCCAGGGAGTCTCCAGCCCAGATGTGCCAGAGCCAAGAAGCTGCTCCCAGGATGTTTCAGCCAACTGCAGGGTGATTGATGTATGCTCTTCCAGCAGCTCGAAAGGCCCCCATTGGGTCTGGGAGCCTCTGGTGCAGGATGGAGAAGGTGGCGGGGACACACGAGAGGCATCAGAGATGAGGCTCCCTACTCCCAGAAGAGTCAGTCTGGGAAACATGCAGTGCATGTCCTACCCTATAGGGGCACCCGTGAGTCAGATGGACTTCACGGGAGTGAGTGGGGTTTTGGTTTTGTGCAAAGTTCTACTCAATCCATCTTGGGTTGCTATGAGTCTGAACTCACTCCACGACAGTGAGTTTGTTTGTTTGTTTGTTTGTTTAACTCAAAACTGGTCAACACCTGACCAGTTGCCTTCTCACTCACTCGCTGCCATGGTGTCTGTTCTGACTCATGGCGACCATGGGATTTTCCAAAGTAGACCACCAGCCCTTTCTTCTGGGTAGACTTTATTATAACCAACAGTCTCTTGGTTAACAATCAAGTATGTTGACTATTTCCACTAACTGGAGCCCCACAGACAAAGTTGTATTTGTTTGCATCCTCTTACTGCCAGATTGAAGTTGCTTGACTGATTTTCTTCGGCAGTTTTTCCATCCCCAAACCAAACCTACTGCCATAGAGTTGATTCTGATTCACCGTGACCCTGTAAGGGTCCCCGCGGTTCCGAATGCCATGGTTCCATCTAATTAAAATGAAAACCCTCTGCTGTCTAGTCAGCAGCAGCTCTAAAGGGCAGAGTGGAGCTGGTGGTGCAGGGGTTAGAGCACTGGATTGCCAAATCAAAAACCAGCCCTCAGTCGGAGAAGGAGGTGGGAGTCTCCTCCCATAAAGACGCACAGCCTTGGAGATTCTATGGGGAAGTTGTACTCTGCCCTATGGCACTGCCATGAGTCAGGATGTATTGGACAGAAGTAGGATTGCTATTATGCTTTGTTTTTCAAGTCTTTCCAGACCTGTCGATTAGCAGCTGAGCAATTAGCCACTGGGCTACCAGGGATGCTTAATGAAACTCAAACCACCTGTACCTTAGAGCAGCATTAATCCCAATAAAACCTTATTGTGTGGCATGTGGCGCCAATTTTCCTCAAAGCAGCTTTCTACTTCTAGGAAAAGTTAAAAGTCTTGGAAACCAATGGGTCAGTTTGACCCTGTCCTGCAGGGTCGCTATCGGTCAGCAATGGCTCCATGGCAGCGGGCTTCTCAATGGAGAAGGCTGATTAGAAGCTACCTGGGAGGTTGAAAGAGCCCTTTCTAGGTAGCACAGTGAGCTACAAGTCGGACTGCGAACTGTAAAGTCAGAAGTTGCACCGCTGACTGGAACTCTCGGTGCTAAGAGAAATCCAAACCCACCAACTGTTCCTGGTGTTCCTGGAATAAGAATCCGACTTTTACTTCTGTAAAGAAATCCACAGGGGGGCTGAGGCCCGGCGGCGTAGTGGTTGTGCACAGGACTGCAGCCCACTGGGACGGAGGTTCAATTCCAGCAATGGGGCTGGGCCTCCTACTCCCACCACAGAGAGCAGTGATGCCCACCCCCACCCCCCCCAAAAAAAAAAAAAGAAATCCAGAGGGTCAGTTCAACTCTGCTCTACATGGCCCCTGAGTGTTGGAATTGACTTGATGGCAGTGAGTTTGGTTTAGATTTTGCAGGATATGGGAGGAGCTTGGATGGCAATCTGCTTCTAGCTTAACAATGGGCAGTTCAAGCACACTCAGCAGCTCCATGGAAGAAAGGCCTGGTAAACTGCTTTCAACCCAATCCCAGGACCATGGAGTCAAAGCCAACTCATGGTAACCCTGTTCTCCTGGGTTTCTGGGACTGTGAGTCATGATAGGAACAGCCAGCCTCATAATTCTTCCAAGATGGGACTGGAGGGTTTGAACCACCGAACTTTCAGTTAGCAGCCCAACTCCTAATCTGTTGCACCAACAGGGTGCTTCCAGACAGACTATAGCCTAGAAAGCTCTGTGGACCAGTCCTCCTTTGTAACACACATGGTCACCATGAGTAGGACTGATACGACAGCAGCTGACAATCATAAAATGGTATGAAGGAAGTCACAGAGGGAAAATGGAAACCCCTTCAAAGAGACCATAACTCATTTTGAAAACTCCCACCACAGGACTATCCGTCAATCATGATAGATCAGTCAGGTCACTCAAGGGGAGGAGGCTAGTGATTTCTGATGCTTTCTACCTCTTAGAAGCTGGGACACAGGATCTTTATATGCCTAACTTTACAAAAAAATTACCCATTTAGAACCAGCTGGGCAATCTTGGTCAATTGGCATAATATTGACTTTATAAAACTATATTATGCCAATTGACATAAAGTTATATTCTACATCTTCATTTGGTGAAAAGTGTCTGGGGTCTTCAAAGCTTGAGAGCAGTCATCTAAGATACAACTACAGATTGTCTCTACTTAACTCACTGCCATTGAGTCACTTCTGACTCATTGTGATTCTGCAGGACAGAACGGAACCGCTCCTGTGGGCTTTCCAGACCATAGCTTTTTAGAGGAGCAGAAAGCCTCATCATTCTCGCACAGAGTGACTGATGATTTCAAACTGGTGACCTCATATTTAGCAGCCCCACATGTAACCTACGACACTCTCGGGGCTCCGTGGGTCTCTGCTAGTCCGGAGCAAAAGATAAAGAAGGAAAGCAAAGCTTTTTCTTCCAGAGAAGAAATAAATCTAAAGGACTGTCTGTACAAATCACAGCCTTGTCTACCCTGAGACCAGAAGAGCTAGATGGTGCCTCCTTCCCCCTACTGGCTGTTCTGACCAGGGATACAATAGATGGCTCCTGATAGAAGGAGCTCTGGTGGCATAGTGGGTAGCACATTAAGCTGCTAACAATAAAGTCATTGGTTAAAAACTCAGCTGCCACTCTAAGGGAAAAATACATATAGCAGTCTACTTCCAAAAGATTGCCTACAGGATCACTATGCGTCAGAATCTACTTAATGTCGTGAGCTTGGTTTTTGGTTTGGATAAAACGGGAGAAAAAGTGGAACAAAATTTCCAATTCCCCAAAGAAAAGCAAAAGGCAGACTTATTAAACTGATTGAGACTGGAGGATACACAAAAACTATTGCCCGGAAATATTCTTTAAAGCTTTGAACTGAAACTAGCTCCTGAGGTTGGTCTCCTGGTAGCTAAATAACATCTCGGCTCAGAAAATGAAGACTACTATCCATCTGTCCGGTGCTCCTGGAAAACAAACACCTGTATGAGACCAAACAGTCAACCATTACATTAAAATAAAGGCAAGAATGTTTAGGGGCAAGGAAACTAGATGAAAAGAATTGTAACAACTAGAATGGAAACATTAAGCATGTTCATGCACTGTGAAGTGTTGCTGAACAGTTCATGTACAAATTGCTGAATTGGAAACTGCTGTGTAAACCTTCTCTGAAAACATAGGATATATTTTTAAATAGTTCTCTGTACCTGCGTTGGGAATAGAAGACAGGGCTTTATACTCCAGGAAACAGTTCACAGAGGCAGTTCTACCCTGCCCTAGAGGGCTATTGGAATCGGCATTGACTGGGTGGCAGGGAGTTTGATCAGTTGGGGTGCCTGCATTGATAATGTGTCATGTATTTATCTTAAGATTCAAACCATGAAAAACGAGTTTTCTCTGGAGAATGACTTTGGATTCATTCAAACAACCGAGTTTACTAATGGCACAGCCCATTGGACACCTACTGATTTGAATACATTCAACATTTGAGTTGCCTTGTTTATTCATGATTTGTCTATTTGCTTCTTTTTTTGTTTTGTTTTGTTTGTTTTGTTTTTTGGGGCATCACTGCTCTCTGGTGGTGGGAGTAGGATCTATTTGCCTCTTTTTGTTTTGTTTTGTTTTGTTTTTTTGGGGGGGCATCCCTGCTTCTATTTGCCTCTTAACCAGCTGTTTTTACTCTCTGTTCTCTCATCGTTCCCTTTAAACCCAGACTGACTCCAGTCAATTGCTTGTCTCTTAGTGCAGACTTGGAGACATGGGTATGGTTAACCACTTCACTATTTTCCAAAGTATGTATGTATTTATTTATTGTGGGCATCACTGTTCCCTGGTGGGAGTAGGAGGCCCAGCCTTGCTCCTGGAGAGCTGCTGCTGGATATGAACCACCAAACCTATGGGCTGCAGTCCTGCACACAACCACTACGCCACCAGGGCTCAGCCCATTTTATTTTTTTAAAGTTCATTTTCTTGGGACCTCTTACAGCTCTTATAACATACATCAATTGTATCAAGCATATTTGTACATATATTGCCATCATTATTTTCTGAATCTTTACTTTCTATTTGAGCCCTTGGCATCAGCTCCTCTTTTTTTCTCTCCCTACCCCATCTTCCAACCTTGTGATCACTTGATAATTAAAATTATTATTATTTTCATATCTTAAACTGCTCTCTTAGCCCATGTTTTTGTTGTTCGTCCTCCCACGGTTGTGGGAGGTTGTGGTGGTTATGTGTCGATCATTGCAATTGGTTCCCCCTTCCTCTCCTCTTCCTACCTTCCCCCTACCTCCTAGTATCATTACTCCCATTTCTGTTCCTGAGGGGTTTATCTGACCTGGATTCTGTGTGTCACAAACTCTGACCTCACATTGTGTATAGATGGATTTGGGGTCTCTGCTCCAATCCCCCTTGTTCTCAACAACATGCTTTTTGTTTGTTTTGGGTCTTCTGATGCCGATTACCTGATCCCATTGACACTTCATGATCCCACGGCTGGTAGACTTCTTCCATGTGGGCTTGTTGCTTTTCTACTAGTTGGCTACTTATTTAACTTCAAGCCTTTAAGACCCCAGATGCTATATCTTTTGCTAGCCAGGCACCACCAGCTTTCTTTACCACATTTGTTGTGCACCCATTTTGTCTTCAGTGATTATGCTGGGAGGGTGAGCATCACAGAATGTCAGGTTATTGGAACAATGTGTTCTTGCATTGAGGGAAGGTTTGAGAAGAGGCCCAAAGTCCATCCACTTCCTCAATATATTGCCATATAAATATATGTACATAGGTCAATACCTCTCTTTTTATGAATTAATATATTTACATATGTACACACCTCTGTTTATACATCTAGCCAAAGCTTTGCTTCCTAGATCCTCCCTGTTTCCTTTTACTTTTCTCCCTCTCAGTGAGATTGCTGCTGCTCCAGCACCCCCCAGGATCTCTATGTCCTCCTCATTGTTGATTTTAATTCCCTTGTTACTCCCCTGTCTATGGCATCATTTGCTCACTGCTCCTCTCCCCTTTTACCTCCTCCCCTCCACGTCTCTCTGGAAACTGTCAGCCTGTTGCTTTCTCCTCGAGGTTGCTCCCCAGGTCTCTTAATTTTCTCGTTTAACAACAGGAACACCAGGTGGGTGATTCCACCTGAATGCCATCTTAATGCCTCCTCGCTTCACCTTTCTCATAATCGTCTGTTTTTAAAGCCTTCCCAACCCCCATGTGCTTCCTGCATTGGGAGCATTTTGTCTACGTTCCTCTTTGGATTTTAGATCCTTTGCTCACCTTCAGCATGATGTCTCTGTCTTTATTTTTTTTTATTTTAGGCATCACTGCCCTCTGGTGGTGGGAGTAGGAGGCCCAGCCTTTGCTCCTGTGGAGCCGGAATTGAAGCTCCATCCCAGTGGGCCGCAGTCCCGCGCACAACCACTACGCCACCGGGGCTCAGCCCGTCTCTGTCTTTATTTAAAAAAAAATAATAATCCATTTGAGGATCTCCTCATATGATGCGTTTTTTCCTTATTATTATTTTTCCTTCAAGTCCACATAGAAACAGATACTTATCAACTTAATTTGGAAATCTATTTGTTGTTACTATTGCTAGGTTTTCATTCTTCGTTGACCCATGGCCTGCATAATTTTTTCTTGAAGTTAATTTTTCTTGAAGAAATAACTTTTCATCCTTACATGCCATCCTAGAATTCTCAGTTGGGCAAGGTGCCTAAGTTCATCTTGTTTTGGTTTCTTACTTCCTCCCTGGTGGACTGATGGTCAGAATGTTCAGGCTTCCTAAAGTGTGATTTCTGTCAAGAGTTGATCAGTCATTCAAAGGGCAGCAGGCGCTCAGTCTGAGTATTTTCCAAGTGCTGATGCTCTTTCTCCTGGATGCTTTACTGCAGGCACACACGGGGCGGGGGGGGGGGGGGGGGGGGGGGGGGGGGGGGGGGGGGGGAGTGAGGGAGAGAGATGCGGATAAAGAGTTTCTAGAACACTTCCGCACATCTCGTTTGATTGAATTCTTGTGACCACCCTGTGAGGTAGACTGGACACAAACTTTAATTCCTCCTGTCAACTGAAAGGACAGTGGGTCAGAAGGGCTTTCTGGATAACTCAAGGCCACGTGGCTGGTAATTGGGACCAGGACCTCGATTCTGCCTTCTCACACCATTCCATTTCTAAGTGTAATACTTTTTCAGGAAAGCCTTCAAAATGAACTTTATAAAAGTGCTCTTTCCAGCAGTGGGGCTGGGCCTCCTACTCCCACCACCGGAGAGCAGTGCTGCCCACACACACACAAAAAAAAAGTGCTCTAGATTAGTCCTTTTCAGTCCAACCTATTGCCTGACCACTGAAGGACTAGCCTTTTTCAAACCTGTGTGCGAGTGGGGGTGTCTGCTCAGGGTCCCCTCAGTGGAGGGGGCTCATGTGTCCTACTTTGTACAGAACCAGAGCACAAGTGATGAAAAGCTTCTGTGAGGTAAGCCATGGGGTCCTGGACTAAACTTGTGTACTAAACACCATTGAAACATACAAGATAAATGGGTTCATTGCATTGCATGTGTACTATTCCTCAATAGAGATGTATAAAAGGTGTGACCTACAGAAATTTGGCAAGCAGAACTAGCTTCTGATGTAAGATAGCTGAAGGGCACAGAGTTAAGAACTATTTCCCTATACTACAGCTACCATTTATTGAGTCCTGATTACATACTAGGTACTTTGTATTCAATTCCAACTCACAGAGACACACCATAGTAGCCGTTCTCAATCTGGGGGTTGCAATCGCTTTGGGGGTCAAACGATCCTTTCACTGGGGTCACCCAATGCATAACAGTAACAAAATTATAGTTATGAATTAGCAATGAAAATAATTTTATGGTTGGGGGTTACCACAATGAGGAACTGGGTTAAAGGGTGGAGGCATTAGGAAAGTTGAGAACAACTATTTGACAATGTGCCCAACGCTATAAATCTTTTTTTTTTAAGGTCATAAATCTTTATTGGAGCAGACAGCCTCATCTTCCTCTGAAGGCTCAACTGATGGTTTTGAACTGAGGAGTGGTTAGAAGTTCAATGCAGACCAGACCACCCTGCCAGGGCTCTTTAAATGGTACATATTGTTGAATGTTGAACTGCTAACATAAAGGAGCCCACTTTGCATTCATTATCTCTGAAGGCAGGTGTAGCAATATCTTTCTGTAGGCTCACGGCCATGAAAACACCATGAAGTACTTCACCTCTGCCCACACGTGGGGCAGCCATGAGTTAGAATGCACGTGATGGCAAGAACTCCACCAGCAACTAGATGGCTAATATTCAGCTAGTGCTAGTGTTGAACAAAGACTGTTTCTGAGTGCCAGACATCTCTGGAGGTGAACCTGGACTCTCGGAGGGACCAATTAGTTCTTCCATAGTACCCGACCAAAGGGAAATAAAATTACCAGTAGATAAAACCTTCGTGTGGCATGCATTTGTGTTAGTAAGGGAATTTATTACTAAAAACATTTTTAATCTATTCATTTCCTTTCTGGATTATTTTATCCCACAGAGAACAGAAGACCTCTTCCACGTCCAAACCAAACTCACTGCTACTGAGTCAATTCCAGTCCTACAGAGCCGCCCTGTAGACTTCCAAGGCAGACTTCTTTATGCAAGCAGACGGCTGTAGGCTGCCACATCTTCCTCTTGCAGAGTTTGGTGGGTTCAAACTTTGGGCAGTTATCTGCTCAATGCTTAAAGAGGCCTGGTGGCATAATGTTTCGGAGGGCTGCTAACTGCAAGGTCAGCAGTTTGAGACCACCAGCTGTTCCTAGGGAGAAAGACTGGACTGTTTGCTCCCATAAAGAGTTATAGTCCTGGGTTCAGAGGGACATTTCTACCCTGTCCTCTAGGCTCACTATTCGTCAGCATGGACTGGATGGCAGTGAGGTTTGGGGTTGGCCCACTGCTCAACCCACTGTACCACCAAAGTGCCTCTCTGCTCTGCAGATCAGTAACGTCCATGTAAGAGACTTCAGGCATCAGGGTTGGAGGAAGGCTCCTGAACAACCTGCGATCCACTCTACTGGCTGAAAGCAAAGAGGACTTGAAGCAAGTTCAGAGGAAGATCATAGACGACAGACTTCAGCAAAGATTACACCTCTCTCTGTATGAAGAAAACAAAAACCCTCATGACTAGGACAATAAGCAGCACCATGATAAACAGAAAGAAGATGGAAGTTGTCAAGAATTTCATTTACTTGGATCCACAATCAACACACCTGTAAGCAGCAGGTAAGTACTGAAACAAAGAGTTCGTTGGGGAAATCCACTATTAATCATCTCTTTAAAGTGTTACAAAGCAAAGACATCCCTTTGAGAACTGAAGGTGTGCCTGACCCAACCCATGCTTTTTTTCCCCTTTTCCAATCATTTCAAGTGTACACAAGAGGTGAACAATGAATAAGGAGAATCAAAGAAGAACTGATGCCTTTGAATTATGATGGTGGCACAGAATATTGAGAGTAACATGGACTACTAGAGGAACAAACAAGGCTGTTTTGGAAGAAGTACAGCCAGAACACTCCTTAGAAGCAAGAATGGTGAGACTTCGTCTCACAAACTTTGGACATGTTGTCAGCAGAGACCTGTTGTCCCTGGGGCAGGACATCTTGGTTGGTCAAGGGGAGGGACAGTGACCCAGAGGCAGGCCTCCAGGAGAGGCACTAGCACAGGGGCTGCGACAATGGGCTTAAACCTAGGAACTGAAGATGGTGCAGGACCCAGCAGCACTGCCTTACATCTGCTGTTGAACTGACACAACAGTAACTAGCAACAAATTAACACCCCTGCCTTGGGGTTCTAAGTAAGAAATTACTACAATGGATTTCATTTTTAAAGTTATACCTGTGACCTCCCATGAGCAAAATCAAGTGATGAGATGTACAGT
>PVJH01036514.1:0-18738 GCA_004026705.1 Nesogale talazaci | reverse complement strand
GAGGAAGTGTGGAAGGGCAGTGTTCTAGGCAGAGGGAAGGACCTGGACAACGAATCTGCCACTGGGAAAGGAGCGCCCCCCTGACTACAGCCAGGCCTTGCATACCAAGGAGTGAGGTGGGGGCCAGACGGCCGTTACTGGCTGAGGCAGCAGCCCGGGCAGGACTGGCATGTCCACGCGAGGCAGTCTGGAGGGCGAGATTTGAGATGGTTGTGAAAGGTCTGGTCAGCCACCTGCCTGGACGCTTGCGGTCACGTGCCCTTTTTCCAGGCCCTCGGATCTTGAGACTTGAGGTCAGGCCCCTCCTCTCAACCAGGCCACAGGGACCCACCACAGTACTGGTTTCTAGGTTGCCAGCTCCTGCCAATGGCAGGAATCCCTGGACCCTGGGGATTGACGGCCTAACAGGCCACTCCTCCTGTGCCCTCAGCAGGTTTTCCTTAGGCTGGCAGCATCCTTCATGTCCTCTTGTCCCCAGGCACTGCGTGACACTGGTTGTAACATGCATCCTGTTATGTTCCCTGTGCAGCTCCACAGACTCCTGTCCCCTCTCCTGACTGCTGGGGCTTGACAGGGCTCAGGGCAGTCTCAGTCAGGGGCCTTGCTGCCGAGCCTCTGGAAGCAAGGGCCTCTCCACACACCCTCCATCCTGGCCTCAGGCAGGGCAGCCCCGGGCTGAGTGGGGGTGAAGGGCCCCTACCAGTAAGAAACAGGTGAAGTGGGGGCACGCGGGGGCTCCAGGTGGCAGACGATGTGGGAAGAGCAGAACCTGATTGCAGGACCAGAACGTGGGCCTTCCTCCAGCCCAGAATCCCCGTCCTCCCTCAGGCCTGCTGCCGGGGGTGGGGACGTTCCTCTGCCGGCCTCCTGGTGCTCCCTGATGCTGGCTTTGGGTTTCAGTGGGCCAGGTGAACTACCCAAAGGTCGCAGACAACTCTTCCTTTGATGAGGACAGCAGCGATGCCTTATCCCCTGAGCAGCCAGCCAGCCATGAGTCGCAGGGCTCAGTGCCGTCCCCCTTGGAAGCCCGCGAAGCTCTCTGCAGTGCCATCTCTGTGTCCCCCACACAGGTGAGCTTCCACATCAGCTCTTCCTCTGGCTCGGGCCCCTGGCACCTAAGCCCTGGTGGGGACAGGGAGTGGTGGTGGCGGCAGGCCCCCAATAAGACTGAGCCAGAGGCTCCCTCCTAGGCTACTGAAATATGGAGCTGGGTAGTCAGTCAGGCAGTGGCTTGACCTGACCAAATTCAGTCCAGTGAACAGCTGTCTGCCTCCTCCTCTCGTTCTTCCCTGCCTCTTAGGCCTCTGCCCGCCTTTTGCCCTTAAACAGTAGCGCCCACCTGAGAGGGGATCGCCACCACCTCTGCCACCCTCAGGTGGCCTGCCCCCTCTGTGGAATGCGATCTCACTTGCTCTCCTGCTTAGGTTGTCTCTCAGCTGCCGATGGGCCCCGACTCTGGAGAACCTCTCTTCCTGGGAGAACAGCCACTGCC
Organism: Nesogale talazaci; assembly: GCA_004026705.1. Taxonomy (NCBI): domain Eukaryota; kingdom Metazoa; phylum Chordata; class Mammalia; order Afrosoricida; family Tenrecidae; genus Nesogale; species Nesogale talazaci. Next base: position 17,246 of record PVJH01036514.1, on the reverse strand, counting down.
TCCACCTCCATCTTTGTTGCCCGCCAGTCTCCCCAATGGAACCTCCACCCCCACTGCCAAGCCCACCCCGGCCCTCATCAAGGTACGACACCTGGAGGTGGTAGTTCTGCTGTGCCTACATTCTCGCTGCAGGGCGCCTCCCTTCCCAAATCGGAGACCAGCACAGGCCACTGAGATCCTAGGACTATCTACCATGCCCACCTCTGTCCAAGGACACGCTGTCCCTGCCCGTCTGCAGGCTCTGGGCGCCCCGCTTCTTGTGCGTGTTCCTTTTGGCTCCAAGCCACCAACCAGCTCTGGACCATGGAAGCCACGGCTCAGCATCAGGCAGACCCTTGGGGGCTGGGCTTCTTCCCCAGGGTCTGACGTTGCACACAAAGGGGGAGCAGGCTTTACCAGCACCCAGAGAGTTCAAGATCAGAGTCCCCGAGATGACAGCGTGCTCCCCAAGGAGGAGCCTGCAGGCAGCATGGTCTCGTCTCATGGTCTTGGTGTTTCCGGAGGTGCAGTCTGCTGGGGAGAGAGGGGGCAGAGGACTGACACCCCTATCTCTCTTAGCAAAGCCAACCCAAGTCTGCCAGCGAGAAATCGCAGCGCAGCAAGAAGGCCAAGGAGCTGAAGCCAAAAGTGAAGAAGCTCAAGTACCACCAGTACATACCCCCGGACCAAAAGCAGGACAAGGGCCCGCCGGCCATGGACTCTTCCTACGCCCGCATCCTGCAGCAGCAGCAGCTCTTCCTGCAGCTGCAGATCCTCAACCAGCAGCAGCAGCAGCACTACAACTACCAGACCATCCTGCCCGCCCCCCCAAAGTGAGTACCCTAGACCAGGCCTGTGGGGCTGACCCCCAACTTCAGTGGCCCTCATTTGTGTCTGCAGCAGCTGACAGTGTCTGAGGGACTCGTTTTTGCATTTCCATCCTCCCAGGCCGGCAGGGGAGACGCTGGGAAACACTGGGTGCCCCCCGATGCGCAGCCTCTCCACCACCACCAGCAGCGGCGGCTCCAGCTCGGGTGCCCCTGGATCCAGCGGGCTGACGAGACAGAACAGCGTCTCGCTGACGGGCAAGCCGGGGGCCCTGCCTACCAACCTGGACGAGATGAAGGCAGGTGGCGGCCCCTCCTACAGGAACCCTGGGGCCTGTGTCACAGCTGAGAGTCAGGCCCTCTCTGTCACCCCCAGGGCGTCGGGGCTCACACAGCAGCTGCCTGCTGCTTTCCTCCTCTTGACTGGGCAGTGCGGTGTCGGACCGTTAAAGCCCTACCCAGGCATGTCAGTGGGTATTGAGAGGTAGAGGAGGCCCCCTGCTCGAGCCAGGATTCAGACTCTTGTCTGTGCAGTTTATCAGCCCCCACTGTCCACTCGGATGCCCCATGGGACTTGCTAACACGGCCCCAGGCCTGGGCTTGTTGGGTCAGAAGGTGCCTGCCTGACCTGCTGAGGTGGTGTCCCCTGAACGTGGTGCCGATGCTCAGTGAGGCCTTGGAGAGGCTGCTGGACCTGGGTGCTAGACTTGAGCTCTGCCCTCCCTGGCTGGGGTTCCAGTTTTCTTGGCTACAAACTGTAGTCAAACATGGGAGCACAGGCCCCGAGCAGAGGCTATGGCCACGTGTCTGTGGTGGCAGCTAGAGTGGGCATTTTCCCGGGACCCGGCGTGGCCAGGGTAGCATCAGGAAGGGACCGGGGGCAGTCGTACCTGTCCTCCCAGCCTGTCCGGGATGGCTCACTTTCTGGGTAAGTTTCCGTGTTGACCTGGCTCTTGTTCCCTCGCAGGTGGCAGAGCTGAAGCAGGAGCTGAAGTTGCGTTCCCTGCCGGTCTCAGGCACGAAGACTGACCTGATCGAGCGCCTGCGTGCCTACCAAGACCAAGTCAGCACCCTTCCAGGGGCTGCCAAGGCGCCAGCTGCCTCCATTCTTCCCAAGGCCGGCGAGGTGGTGGTTGCCTTCCCTGCCGCCCGGCTTGGCACAGGGCCAGCTCTGGTGGCTGCAGGCCTGGCCCCCCCTGAGGTGGTGGTGGCCACAGTGACCAGCAATGGCGTGGTGAAATTCGGCAGCACGGGCTCCACGCCCCCTGTGTCCCCCACCCCCTCAGAGCGCTCTCTGCTCAGCACAGGCGATGAGAACTCCACGCCGGGGGACGCCTTTGGTGAGATGGTGACGTCGCCCCTGACCCAGCTCACCCTGCAGGCTTCACCTCTGCAGATCCTCATGAAAGAGGAGGGCCCACGGGCCAGCGCCTGCTGCCTGAGCCCTGGAGCGCGGGCCGAGCCAGAGGGGCGAGACAAGGACCAGATGCTTCAGGAGAAGGACAAGCAGATTGAGGAGCTGACGCGCATGCTCCGGCAAAAGCAGCAGCTGGTGGAGCGGCTGCGGCTGCAGCTGGAGCAAGAGAAGCGGGCACAGCAGCCTGGCCCCGGGCTGGCTGCCCCCGCTGTGAAGCAAGAGAGTGGCTTTGCCAGCTGCCAGCTGAGCCAGCCTTCCCCCCGCCCTGCAGCTCCCTTCAGCCCCAGCCTGGCCGCCCCCCCAAGCCACCATGCAGACTCTGGCATCTTAGGCCTCACTCCCCAGGCCGTGGTGGTGAAACAGGAAGCCGGGCTGCCTGAGCCTGCCCCACAGCTGCTCTTGGGCCCCCGAGGTCCTGGCCTCATCAAGGGGGTCTCACCTCCCACCCTCATCACCGACTCCACGGGGACCCACCTTGTGCTCACCATGACCAACCCCAACACAGACAGCCCTGGCCTGCCCAGTGCCAGCCCCCAGCAGGTATACAGCCAAAAAAAGGGCAGAGAGCCCCCTTTGGGTGCCCCCCCCCCCCCACGGCCATTCTAGCTTAGGTTCATTCTGTAAGGAGGCTTCACTATTCCACCAGTGAGAAAGACAGGCTGGTCAAGGACCTGCCCAGATTTGTCACCCTGGGGGCCACAGAGTGCCCTCTGCACTCTCTGGCTTGGCTCCAATGGTGGAAGGGCCCGGGCTGACTGACCCCTTCCCTCAGGCAATCGCCTTATAAGAAACTGTAGACAGTGTCAGGCTTGGGGCCGCCTGGGGCACCTCCTCTGCTCCTCAGAGACCAGTCTGGACTGGCCACCAGCTTGCTCCCACCATGCCTGGCTCCCAGGAGGCTGTTCCCATGAGGTCTCTAGACCCTGACCACCTCCAGCTGGAAAGGGTAGGGGGAATCTCAGCCGGGGGCTCCACCCAAGGCTACTTCCTTTCACCCCAAGGAGCAACAGGGTCAGATGCAAAGCCTTCTGCACTCTGCACCACCTGTCCCAAGCTCCGTGCAGCGTTTCCTAAGGAGCTGAAAGAGCCGGCCTATGTAGCAGGGGGAGCCTGTCCCTGGGGTGGATTGGGGGGGGTGTGTGGTGTAGGGGGGGTCCTGCTGCTCCCCACACCTCTCAGGCCAGTCTGTTGCCCCGTTCTTATCCAGTCTTCGTCCCCGCCTGGTTCTCCGGCCCCTGGACCCCCTGCCCAGATGGACCTGGAACCCCCTCCGCAGCCCCTCTTTGGGCCCCCTGCATCTCTCCTGAAGAAGGAGCCACCTGGCTATGAGGAAGCCGTGAGCCAGCAGCCTAAACTGCAGGTGGGGCACGCAGCCAGCTGGTGGGGAGAAGGGTGCCAGGGCCTGGGAGCTCCCAACCCTCATCTTGTGTGTCTCTGGTCCCCAGGAAAATGGCTGCTCAAGCCAGCAGATGGATGACCTGTTTGATATCCTCATTCAGAGTGGAGGTACATACGTCCCCACCCCCCAAGGGGTGGTTGCTGGGGGGGATTGAACCGCAGAAAAGTGCTCAGGGATGTGGACAGCCGTGTCCTGTCAAGACCTGCCTGGGTCCTGCAGTGCTAACAAGCACAGGGGCCTAGTGACAGGCTGGCCCTACTTGGGCGTGCAGTGGTCATCAGTCTGAGGCACTGCTCATACCTCTGTGCACGGGACTTTTTGGGGAGGGGACTCTGATTTCTCTTGGCAAAAGGGCCAAAGCTAGCAAAGTTCTGGAGGGTGGACAGATACTGAAGGAATCAAAAGGCCCTGGAGTGGGCTTAGGGTGAGGCCCCAAGGTGGCTTGGCAGAGGTGCTGGAAGCGCAGCCGGGTGGGATCTGTATTCGCTCTCAGGACTATAGCGAGGTGACAGGAAGCGGTCTTGTGGCTAGCTGAAGGGGTCCCGGGGTGTCGTGGGTTGTAAACTGTAAGATCAGCCGTTCAAAACCACCAGCTGCCACTCAGGAGAAAGTGACAGCCCCAGAAACCTCCAGGCCAGTGAGTTTTTTGAGAAGTGCCCCCACAGGTTTCTGGGTAGAAGGTGGCAGTGCAACGTGACAGTGCGCGTGTGCGGGGCCGCGTGGCAATGAGCTCCCCGAGGTGGTGCACGGCAGACCCCACCCCGTTTTCATCTTTGCTTGACACCCAGTGACGGTTCGTGCAGCCCTGGGTTGAACGCACTTACTCTCACCATTTTCCCACGTGGGTGCTCCCTCTCTCCGTGCTTGTCCCATCGTGCACATTACTGCATCCAGATCAGGCTTGTGTGCACAGTCAGCCAAGCGCCCGTTATTGCCCCGGCTGGAACCCAGCAAGTGGCAGGGCTGGCTGGTCCAGAGCCCTCAGGGGAGGGGGCAGGCAGGGGGTGCCCACCCTGATGAGCAGTCCCACTTGACCCAGCCTCTGCTCTCTGGATTGGCAGAGATCCCAGCAGACTTCAAGGAGCCAGCAGCACTTCTGCCCGAGGAGGAGAAGCCCACTGCGCCCACCCCGCCCTGCACCGAGCTTCCGTCTGCTGCGCCCCCTCCCTCGGGCTCACCTGCCCTCCCTGGGCGGCTGGAGGACTTCTTGGAGAGCAGCACGGGGCTGCCCCTGCTGACAGGCGGGCACGAAGGCTCGGAGCCCCTCTCCCTCATCGACGACCTCCACAGCCAGATGCTGAGCAGCTCTGCCATCCTGGACCACCCTCCCTCACCCATGGACACCTCGGAATTGCACTTTGTGCCTGAGCCCAGTGGCCCTGCGGGCCTGGACCTGACCGATGGGCCCCTGGACGGCATGGACTGGCTGGAGCTCTCGGGCGGCCCGGTGCTGAGCCTGGCCCCCCTCAGCGCGACGGCCCCCAGCCTCTTCTCCACGGACTTCCTCGACGGCCACGACCTGCAGCTCCACTGGGATTCCTGCTTGTAGTCCCGCGCCCCGACAGCCGGCACCCTCGAGCCTGACGCCCTCTGCCGCTGGGAGCCACGGTTCTGCCGCCTCCTCAGGAGACTGCGCAGGGTCCAGGGTGGCTCAGAGTGGACACGTCTGTCCGCTACCTCTTCTGAGGTGCCACTGTCCAGAGGCTAATCCTTTCTCCCGCCCCAAGTAGAAACTAAGCTGAACCTCACCTGTCAGCCAACCTCAGTGCCCGCTGGCTGCCCTGAGGGGCTGCTTGCCTGGCTGGTGAGGCCCTGTCGGTCAGGGGCACGTTCCCTGTACAGGTGTATAGCGCTCAGACCCACCCACACGCCACAGCTGGACTCCGACTCGCAGCAACCCTCTGAGACAGCCTAGAACGACTGCTCGTAGGGTTTCCGAGGTCTTCACGGAAGCCAACTGCCACATCGCCCCGCCCCGCCCTCCAAGTGGCTGGTCGGTTTGAACTGCTGACCTCCCAGTTAAGAGCTGAGCGCTTTAACCACGGCACCTCTGTATTCACATGTATCTCTGGGTGGGCGCAGCTCCCCCCGACTTGTTCTGCACCCAGGTGGGTGCAGGGGCCACTAGAACTGTGGCACACATGGACATGGCCCTGCCTCTCACGTGTGTTTGACATGTAGATGTCCCGTCACCCTGCCTGTCTGATGTGTCACTCAAGGGGTCTGGGGTGGAGTCTGCAAGTGCTGGGGCACAGGGGGGGAGCTGTGTGAACTTTTTAAAATAAACTATATACTGGCTGGTTTCGGTCCATCCTCAACCTGTCTATGCCGGCCTGGGGAGCACCTGGCCCAACACAAGCCAGGACGATGCCCTTTCTCTTAAGACAGTTTATTTACAGGACTAGGGCCCGCCACCCTACCCCCTTCCTGAGCAAACACCAAACAGTGGGTGCTGTCCCCCCCTCACAGCTTTTTGGTTGGTTTCAGTTCTCATGGGCCCTGGCAGAGCTCCCCTGGGTGCAGGGACAGGCCTCGCCCGGCACCCTTTCTCCCACCAATCCTAGAGAAGAGGGAGGGGTTCCTTCCTGCCTCAAAGCCAGCTTGCAAGTAGCTGGGGTTCCTCTTCCTGCCCGATGGCAGCTGTCACCCGTCTATGTCCCAGCTGAAAAGATGGTGCTTCACCAGCATGTCCTGCACGCCCTCCTTCAGGGGCTGCCTCTCCTCCTGCAGAAGGGATAGGGGCCTCGTCGTCAGCCACGGATGGGGGACTGGCCCCAGAGCCCACGCCAGGGGAAGGCCCCGCAGGCCCACTCACCTCTCTCTTCACAGGAAGTTCCCAGTCCTGGGAGAGGCTGAAGGCGAAGCAGCAGAGGACGCTGGCAGTGAGAAAGGGGTGGGTGAGCTCAGCTTGGGTGCCATGCCTCCTCACCCCAGGACCCCCGGGGACCGGACCTCACCGGAGCTCACACTTGATCTGGACCCAGCCAGGGCTGCGCAGGAAGGACCAGGGCTGGTACCACTTCTCCACCGTGGCCAGGCTGGAGCAGAGCACCTCCAGCCACAGGTGCAGCACCTGCTCGCTGCGGACAGGGCGGGAGGGGACCGTCAGGCGGGCAGACTTGCTCAGTCTAGAGCGGCCTCCTTGCCCGCCAGCCTCACTGCAGCCCATCTCCCGTGTTGCTCTGCTTCCCTGTCCACCCTCCTCAGTCCTGGAGAGAAATACGCCTAACCACCAGCACTGGCCCTTCACCCTGTCCCAGGTCCCACACAGGCCAGTGGTTTCCCCAAACCCCGACAGCCCCAGGACACCTCGGAGCACTGCCCCTGGCCCCTGGGCTGACACTCACTTGAGCCCCACGCAGATGAGGGAGCGGAGCTTCACGTCCATCTGGGCGTGTGCTGCGTCATGGGTCACGTTCACTGACTGCACCGCCTGGGGGCGCAGACTAGCACGTCACTTGAGTCACTCACCCCCACCCCCCCTCCCGTCCTCCCACGGAGGCCCCACCTCTTACCCGGTACAGCAGCTCCTCAGGGGTCAGGACTTTGCCATCTTCATCCAACCTACCGAGGGCACAGGGCCGACCTCAGTTCCTGGAGCCTCCCGCCCCCTTCACCTGTCCGAGCCCGCCCCACCCCCAGGCGCCCGTCACCTGTAGGTCTTACAGAGCACCAGGCGGGAGTACACCGAGTCGAAGTCCCTCTCCACCTCCCGGCCCGCTGCCTGCAGGGACACAGCAGCTCAGGGGCAGGCCCGCACGGACGTTGTGGGGAATGGGGTCCCCCTCGCCCACACACACCTACCTCCTCGATAAACAGCCAGGGGTGGCAGGCACCCCCCAGCAGGGAGGGTTTCTTCAGCCCATGTTCAAACAGGGCCTTGAGGGCCGGGCAGAGGGTCCCACGCACAAGGTCCGTGACGCCCTCGGTCACCGAGTCGTCCCCCGCAATGGAGTACTGGGGAGGAGGGGGTCTCAGAAGGCCATCCCGAGGGCTCCGGCCCACCAGAGGCAGTCCTGCCCCGCCCTCACCTCTTTGCTCCGCTCGTCCAGGACTTCCACAAACTTGGCCGGAAACCAGCCTATGGACGGAGAAGGCCTATGAGTGCTGTCCCCGCCACTCCAGGTGGGGGGGGGGGGGGGCAGCGCTTCCACGGCCCCCTGGGCGGCCACTTACCCCGAAGGCCATTGAGCTCCCCCACCCAGCAGTGCTCGTCCTTCTGGGAGACGATCTGAGAGAGAACACGAGCTGCACTGAGCTCTCTGGTGGGGCCTCACCCATGAGTCTTGCCGCTTCGCCAGTCCCCTCCCCCACTCGTCAAAGCCCCTCTCCACCTCCTGGCCTATATTGCTTGTAGGGACGCAGGGGCCCAGGGGCAGCCCCACGGGGACACTGTGGGAAAGGAGGCCCCACCCATACCGTGATAATGTCATTCTTGCGGAAACCCAGCTCATCGTCGTCATGCCGCTCGAAGTCCAGCAGGGCCTTGGCCCGGCGCCGGTGGCTGCGGGAGCAGGCCACATAGTTCTCATGATCCCGCTGGTGGCTCTCCATGCTGTAGTCCGGGGTCAGCTCCTGCCGGCAGGGGCGAGGCTGGCATGAGGTCCAGGGAGACACAGCATTCTGGGGGAGAAGGGGCACGGGCACCTCCACTCACCACACTAGTGTTTTTGGGGTCTGTGCACTGAAAATGACGGGCCACACGGAGAATGGCTTCCCGCAGGTCAGCCACCAGCTCCGTCTGCTTGATGTTCTTGGCCTTAAGAGCTTCCAGGTCGTCCTCCCCTGGGGGGCGGGGGCCGGGTACAAGGGCAGTGTCACCAGGCACGGACCTGATGCCTGCCTTCACAGCACTCCCATCCCCCCACCCTGACCGGTGTCCTCACCAAAGAGCAGGGAGCTGATGCCCGACTTCCTGCGCTGGGCCCTGCGACGAACCACCTGTGGCAGAGGTCAGGGTGGCTCAGTGGGGTCTGCGTGCCTGAGTCTACGGGAAGCCTACTCTGATGGTGCCCTCCCACCAGAGGTGACCCCGGGTCAGCAGATCACAGGGTCCAAGGGCCGTACAGTGTGACTGGACCAGGTCCCGCAAGGCGCTGGTGCTGAGGCAGGGGGCAGGGCAGCCCCAGGTGGGCCTTGTGAGCACCTGGGAGAGGCTGGAGGAGGTGCTGGTTCCCAGGAGCTGGCCCTGGTCTGCGATGAGGTAGGCCAGGTGCTTGCGGCGCTGGGTCTCTACAGTCACATCGGTGAGGGAGCCCGCCAGCCTCATGGCCGCCCCCAGCAGCAGCTCCGCATCGTCCATCTGCGATGGAATGTCCGACAGTGTGTTGAAGATGGAGGCCGAGTTCTCGGACTGGATCAGCTCCTCTTCCTGAGCCAGGAGAGGATGGAGGGAGGCAGGGTCACCGCCAGGCGCCAGGCTCCCCACTGGCCCCCTGCTGGGCGGGCGGGGCGGGCACCTTGAGGTGCAGCATGCCCAGGGTGGTCTGGAAGAGCACTCGGGAGCCCTCGTAGAAGAAGACGTCCCAGATGCGCAGCAGCAGCCGCAGGCGCACCACGCTGGCAAAGGCCGTCAGGAACCAGTGCAGCGTGATCAGGGACAGCTCTGCGGACACACGGAGCCGGTTGGGGCCCAGGGCAGCCCACAAAGGCGGCGGGGGGGGGGGGGCGCGTGCCCAAGCCCACAACACCCAGAGCGGCAAGATGGCCCGTGGGCCCACGCGAGTCAGAGAAGCCAGCAGCAGTGACGAGCGCGGCTCGGCCGCCGTCCGAGGGTGACCCGTACCAATGTCGTGCTCCCGGAGCAGCTTGTCCAGCCGGGGCAGGTACTGGACGATGAGGTGGCGCAGCACGCGCTGGTCCGTCTGCACGCCCAGCAGGGTGGTGCTGAAGTAGGAGGCGGGCAGCAGGTCCTCGACGATGGCGCACATCATCCAGAAGGCCGCCTCCTCCTCCAGGAACAGCAGGAGGCAGGCGGCCACCTGCGGGGGCAGGCCCATCACAGGGAGCCACGTCAGGACCCAGGAGAAAGACGCCACCGCCGCTCAGGCTGGCCCCCCCGCGCCCTCACCGAACCCTGCTCACCATGCCCGTGCCCTGGCAGTAGCCGATCTCGGGGTAGAGCCAGGCCAGGGCGCGGAGGATCCTGCGCAGGCGTGGCACCCCACTGCTGCCGACGCTGGCGAAGCAGGCGTTGGCGGGCATGGTGCGCAGCAGGTCCTTCTCAATCTGTCAGGCAGACCGTGAGCCCCGGTGGGCAGCAGGTCTGAAGACCCTCCCTGGTGTCCCCTCCACCCCCACTCCCGGACTTCACGAGAGAAGAGACCCCGGAGCAGAGGGCCGGCCCTGCCGGTGGTGGTGCTGGTCTGCGCACTGGGGGCTGCCCCCGCTCACCTGCTTGGCAGCGAGGGTCTCGTCGTTGGAGCTGTTCTTCACCATCTCTCGGTAGGACAGCTCCGAGCTGCGCTGCTTCTGCAGGGCTCCCGAGAGCCGCATCCACAGCTGGGGAGGGGAGGGGCCTCACTCAGCTTGCCCCGCACCCCAGGGCCCACCCCGGCCTCCCCACCCCGGCTGGGCACCCACCTGTGGCCTCATGCTGTGCGGGATGCCTGCCAACACCAGGGAGCGCAGCTTCTCCGAGCGGGGCAGGGAGACGGCGATCTTGTCCCAGGTGAGGTCCCCCACGTCGTGGTTGTGGGTGAACTCCAGGTGGGCCTGCCACTTCAGGGTCTGCTGAGGGTCCTCCATCAGGCCTGCCCCCAACAGCCTGTCGGTATCTGTGGATGCCCCCCCAAGCCCAGCCGTCAGTCATCCACCTCCATCCCTCCCCCGCCCATCAGTGGAGGGGCGCCCAGCTTAAACGCTGGCATCAGCTCTGGCTCCTCCTCCACTTGCACCTAACCACCCCCTGGCTGGCGCTCCTAGGGGCCCTCCACCATGTGGACCCCCTCCCTTCATTGGACCACCACCAGGGGCAAAGCAGCGCTGGCTACTCCTCCGCCCACATCCCCATCACCGCTCGGACGGCATCTTCCTGGGAGTCTGAGTCATACGGGGCCCTGCAGCCCCGTCACTCCAGCCTGGATGACTAGCTCCTCTCAGCCACCATCGGTCGCTTTGCTGGCTCGTTTTTCACGGCCCTAGTAGACCCAGGGACCCACAGGGTCGAGGCTGCCCAGGCCATCAGGCAGCTGGGGAGAGCAGGAGGGTGGGGCGTTCTGGAGTTGAACTCAGAGGTGTGCATCGCTAACCTATGAGCAGACTCCCCTCTGGCCCCAGCTGGGAGCCGCCCACACAGCTGAGGGCAAAGTCGGAGATGGCCAATTCATCGCCCTGGTCACCTCCGAGTGACATGATGCCCTGAGCTCGGGCCACAGCTGTCCACAGACCACGCAGGCCTTCTGAGGGCGAGCGCAGTGGGAATGGCCCCGCAGTCCCCTGCCTCATGGAACGAGGCTGTATGATAAAGCCATTGTCACAGGACACCAGCCACTGACGCCGGTTGGCGAAGAGTAACGGCAGTCGGCACGAAGGGGACACAGTTCATGCAACATGGGGTTCAAGGACGATGGGATTTCATGAACTTTCTGAAGACACCCCCCCCCCCCCACCGCTCTCCCCACTCTTCAGAAGTTAGCATCTATTTTGGAATGTAGAATTAGGTGTTAACTTGGATTGATCTATTTTCTCAACTTCTCGACAAGGAGCATTATGACTTGAATGATCAGGTAAAGGTCAGTAAGCAGCCCATGCAGTCAGAGGTCACTCCGTGATGTCGCGCAGGGCCCTGCACCGGGTGAAGAGGCGGGGGCTGGAGCCGCTCCTACCTTCCTTGTCCACGCGGAAACCGAACTCATCGTAGCGGAGTTCCGGCAGCCCCTCGGCCTCTTCCTTCTAGAGCAGGTGAGGAAGACAGCCCGGTCGGCTCTCCCCAAGCACCCAGGCCCGCCCCCCTCTACATCCTGGCAGTGGACAGAGCCCGGAGACGCATGTTGTGCGTGTCTGGGACGCCCCTCACCCCTGAGCGGCGTGGCAGACTGGCTGGAGGCCATGCGGGCAGGCACGTGCTGCCAGCTGAGCAGCCCGATGCCTTTGGAACAGTTTGATTGCGGTAAGATCCTAGTTTAATTCTGTGAATGCCACTGAGGCTCAAGCCCCCTTTGATTTCCTTCTCCACCTAAGTGGGGCTATGTTTGCAGGGGCAGGGCCTCCTGCCACTCCCCCCTCGGAGCAAGCCAGGCACCCAGATACTCTGCCCCCCTCAGGGCTCCAGGGTGTGCCCCACCTTGGCAACACCTACCTGTGTGCACTTGGTCAGGATCTCCTGGGGCCATATGCTCGAGGTCAGGGCTGAGAAGGGACCAGCAGCAGCAGGGCCGTGGCTTCCTGGAATCCAAGAGGGGCAGGCCCGGAGGCCAAACAAGAAAAGGGCAGTGCATTCAGAAGCAGCCTTCACATCAGAACCCTGCCCCCTCCTCAGTTCCAGCATGGACCGACTGGGCCTTGGACACGGGAGCATCCCAAACCGGAAGAAAAGGCTCTGAAACAACCACCTTCCCGCCTTTTCCTCCTCCTGGGGAAGGCAGGGTCAGGGCCAGCCCCCACTCCCTTTCTCCCACGGTCTATTGGACCACAAAGGAACACAGGCAGTAAGTAGGTCCCATCCCCAGAGAGAGGCACCTCCCCCCTGCCTGACCCTCGTGCCCACTTCCTTCTACCTGACATCATGCCTGCCACTTCACTCTTCCTGGGTCTTGGAATTGGAAGGCTCCTCACGCCTCATCTGGCCCCGAGTCATCTGTCTGTTGGGAGCACAGAGGTACTTGGTTTCAGGGCAGCTCTGTGGCCAGGCCTGGCAGTGGGAGGGAGGGGAGCCAGTGCCCATAGTGGCCAGTCAGAAGTGCTTGGCCCATGACAGAACCAGACAGATTTCCTGATGTTCAGTGCTCAGCATATGTTCCTTTAGAAGCACCCCCCCCCCCCGCATAAATAAATAAATAAAAGCAAAAACCACCTAAACACTGTGACTAGACTCCCCCGAGCCAGAGTCTTTGAAGAAACACCTAGAGCCCAACTTACCTCTGAACCTATCCCCCATTTTCCTGGGACGCACACCCACCCTGGCTGCCCTGCCCCCTCCTCCCCTATGCCCAAGCCTGCGCCACCGTGGCAGCCACCGTGTCCAGTCTGCACTCAGAAATGGCAACCGCACCTAGAGTGCGCTTCTCACAGTTGAAGCCACCTTCAAACCACCCGGGTCCTCTGAGGAAGCACGGGCTTGACAATGGCAAGACCGTCACCCAGCTAAAAACAGATGAGACACCGCAACAGTGGCTTTTTTTTGGGGGGGGGGGCATCACTGCTCTCCGGTGGTGGGAGTGGGAGGCCCAGCCCCACTGCTGGAATTGAACCTCCGACCCAGTGGGTCGCAGTCCCACGCACAACCACTACGCCACCGGGGCTCAGCCCTTTTTTTTTTTTCACAGCGGCTTCTTCTAGAAGAGAAACAACCAGACAGAGCATGGAGAAGGTGCTCGACTCCGGGAGCCATGAGGGTTGGTTAGGGCTGCGAGTCCACGATGACTCACAGACACACCCCACCCTCAGGGCAGCGCAGACCACCCGCTGGGTCCCCAAGGCTGTCCCTCTGTACCAGGACAGAGCACCAAGCCTTGTCTCCTGAAGAGCGGCTGGTGGATTTGAAGCCTACCTCGGTTCCCCTCTGAGCACGAAACCACTAAGCCTTTCACCAAGGCTGCTTCTGTTCGCCCTTCAGCCCCACACCCACCGCTGCCCCGTCAATTCTCAGAGGCTGCAAATCTCCACAGACCGTCTCGCTCCTCAGGAGCAGCTGGTGGGACTGAAACACCAACCTTTGGGTTGGCAGCTGAGCACGAACCACGGCGCCACCAGGGCTGCTCTTCCTCAGCCACTCGGCAAGTGCAAATGCAACCACAAGGAAGTAAGGCCCCACCTGCAGTTCCTTTTGGGGGCTGCAGGCCTGCGCGCGTCCTGGGCCCGCTGGCTGCACTGAGCACCCAGCTTGCACGAAGCCCCGCAGTGCACTTCGGCGGGGCACAGGCCTCATCGCCAAGTCTTCTCACAGGGTGGGCCCTGCCGACAGGGCCTGGTGGCAGAGTGGCTTGCTTACGAATTAAAGAATAGTAACATGATTGAATTTTGTTTCCTTTTGGTGCACTACATGCTGCATCACCTGTCTGCACCTGTGAAGTGCTCAGAGTTGTTCTGATAAAAACTTGCTACTGGCAGCAGCCCAGAAAGGCCCTGCCTGACCTTCGAGTGCCTACGAGCAGACCGCAGCCCTGGGGGCTTCTCACGCGCCGTCTGCCGCATCTGTCCCCCCAGAGCCACCTTGGAGACAGTCCTCACGGCGCACTGCAGATAACTCAGCCCCCGCACGCCCTGGCACAGGTGGCCTCTGACACCTGGCGTTGGAATAAAGCGGCCGCCCTCGAGTCCTGCGGCAGACAGAAGGGTAGGTTTACACGCGGTTCGAGAAGACAGTCCAACAAGGGGTCATGTCGACACTGAGGCTGTGGAATGGAGGACGTCACTGTTCACAGGGGAGCGCACTGTTCACCCGCACGAAGATGGCGTCTGCGTCCTTTACACTTCTGCTGCACAGCGCACACGGGTCCCCTTCCCTCTGGCTTTTGCTCTCGTAAGGTTCCCGATTCACGGCAGGACCCAACCCTGCCTGCCCTGCCTCCTCCTCCCCTGTGCCCAAGCCTACGTCACCGTGGCAGCCACGGTGTCCAGCTCCTTGAGACCTTCCCCTCTGTTGCTGCCCAAACATGATGTCCTTCTCCAGAGTCTGGTCTCTCCCAACAACATGTCCGAAGACTCCCGGTGAGTCTGGCCATCCTGGCCTCTCAGGAGACTCGAGCTCTTCCTCTTCCAACACAGGTTTGTTCGTCCTTTTGGCCGTCCCAGTACTTCCAATATTCTTCTCCAGCACAATTCAAATGCAACCATTCTCCTCCCGTCTTCCGTCTTCAATGTCCAACTCTCACACATGAAAAGACCATGGCTGGGGTCAAGCACACCTTGGCCCTCAAAGCGACACGCTTGGTTCTCAGCACTTTACAGGGGTCTCGTAGAGCAGATTTACCCAACGCAGGGTGTCTTTTGAAGCCTCGACTGCTGCTTCCGTGAGCATTGACCGTGGATTCAAGCCGGACAAAAACCTTCGACAACTTCAACATTTTATCCATTTATCACGATGTCACTTATCTCCCCAGTTGTGAGGATTTTGGTCTTCTTTATAGTCAGCTGTGACCCACACTGCAGGCTGCAATCCTTGATCTCCATCAGCAAATGCCTCAAGTCCCCCTCACTTTCAGTAAGCAAGGTTGTGTTATCTGCGTAACTCAGATTGTTAATAAGCCTTCTAATTCTGATGCCAACTTCTCTCTTATAGAGTCCCGCTTCGCTGAGTATTTACTTAGCATACAGATGAACAAGTATGGTGAGCGACCACAATCCTGACACACATCTTTCCTGATTTTAAACCACACAGCATTCCCTGGTTCTGTTCACATAACTGTCTCTTGATGCATGTACAAGTTCCACATGGGCACAATGAAGTGTTCTGGAATTCCCATTCTCCCCTAGTGATCCACAGTTTGTTATGATCCACAAAATCAAATGCCTTGGCATAGTCAATACAACGCAAGGAAACATCTTTCTGGGAGACTCTGCTTCCGCCCATTAACGATACTCCTTGTTCTACATCCTCTCTCGAATCTAGCCTGAACCCTGTTTGTGGACCGGCTGTTGGAAGAACATCAGGAAAATGGCACTTACATGTGATGTGATATTGTTCTATCATTGAACTTTTTTCTTTGGAATGGGTACAAATACGGGTCTCTTCCTGGCACAGACGAGTGGGTGCTTCCAGTGCTTCATCAGGCTGCTGGAACATTTCAGTGAGCATCCCATCAGCTCCTGGAGCCGCTTTCAGTGAAACTTGAACTTCTTCCTTCAGCACCACTGGTTCCTGCTCATAGCTACCCCTGACATGGTTCAATGTGGAACAATTATTTTTTGCTTCAGTGACTATGTATTCTCTCCATCTTCTTTCAATGCTTCCTGCCTCATTCGATACTTTGTTCATAGGATCTTTCAATATTACAACTCAAGGCTTTAATTTTTTTTCCCCCTTAATTCTTCCAGTTTAAAATATGCTGAGTGGGGCTGAGCCCCGGTGGTGTAGTGGTTGTGCGCGGGACTGCGGCCCACTGGGACAGAGGTTCAATTCCAGCAGTGGGGCTGGGCCTCCTACTTCCACCACCGGAGAGCAGGGATGCCCCCCCCCCCAAAAAAAATGGAAAAAAAATATGCTGAGTGTTCCTCTCTTTTGGCCTCCTCACTCTAGGTCTTCACACACTTCATTACAGTATCAGAATTTGTCTTTTCCAGCTGTCTTGAAATTTTCTATTCAACTCTTTAATGTCATCGTCTCTTCCACTTACATTAGCTACTCCACAATGAAGAGCAAGTTTCAGAGAGCCTCTTCTGAGATCCACTGTGAACTTTTCTTTCTGCACTGTTTTTTAAATGACCTTTTGATTTCTTCAAGAATGATGTTCTCGATGTCTTCCCAACAGCTCATCAGGCCTTCTGTCATGAGTGTTCAGTGTCAAACCTGACCTTGGGATGGTCTCAAAGTTCAAGTGTGATAGCCTCAGGGTTGTAGTTTGGCTCTCAAGGACTTGTTTTAATTTTCTTCAGCTTCAACCTGAACTTACACCTAGCCTGGAATTAGCTGCTGATATTGAACTTCTCTCCCATCTTTTCCACAAATGTAATCAATTTGATTTTTGTGTGTTTTTTTGAGAAGTACACATGCATAGTTGCCAGTTTGTGTTGTTGAAAAAAAGATACTTGCTATATGCAAACATGGGTCTTTCAAAATTCTGTGATGCAATCTCCAGCTTCATTTCTATATCAAGACCGGTAGCTGTTAAATGAGGTGCTGGTGATATGCTCACTAGCTTGCTACAATTAGGCTTATGAATTTTCCGTTTGTTCATCTTTAAAATGAGAATCGTAATACCTTATGAGGAATGAGAGAGCCCAGATGAGGATCTCCACACACTTGTCTGACCTCTGAGAGTATTCGCTAAGTCTCAGGCAGTCAGTAGCCATTCTAATGACTTCTAGAGAGTTCCTGTTGGTCTGAGGGTGTATGTGGAGCGCTAACAGCTGTGATGGTGAGTCATGAGACATATTTGACATTCATCTACCAGAGCCACAGAAAGGGCAAGTTCATGTGGGTCAGCTGTTTTACATGAATAGGTACCTACTGAGGTCAGGTGGCAGCGATTGGTGGTTTGAAGGACAGGGAGGAGAGAAGGACTGTCTGCACCTGTGGAGGGTAAGGATTCTCTTCTGCAGCTTCTCTGTCCTGAGATACCTGCCTCCCTCCCCCGGTGACTGAGCACGAACCATGATCTAGGAGTCCTGGCAGCTGGCTGCTCCCGGAAGGTCGCGGTTCGGAGAGGAGGACAGTGGTCTACCTCCATGCACACTCTCCTGTCCACGGACCGCTGTGAGTCGGAACAACTTGGCGGCGCTGGGTTTATGTTGGCTTTTCACTAAG
>PVJH01036513.1:0-18723 GCA_004026705.1 Nesogale talazaci | reverse complement strand
TGAAGTCACCCACTATAATTGTTGAGGCTATAATTTCTTTTTTCATCATATGAAGTGTCTGGTTTACATATTCTGCAGGTCTCTCATTCGGGGAATATATATTTAAGATGCTTATTGGATCATTTGTCTACCTTTCCCTTAAGCATTATATAGTGTCCTTCTTTGTCTCTTATTATGGTTTGCACTTTGAGGTCAATTTTATCTGATATTAGGATTGCTACTCCAGCTTTTTTGGAATTGCTGTTTGCTTGGTATATTTTTCTCCAGCCTTTGATTCTCACTCATACACATTTTTAATGATCTCTGCTGTGTTCTTTCATTTTTTTTGTCGGGCACTAGGTGCCAGACCCTTAAAAGTAGGCATTCTGAGAATGTATGTTAAGAAATAAAGGCTGGAAAAAAAGAAATAAAGGCTGTAAAGGAAAAAATAATACAAAGTTAAACAAAAATAATCCTAAGATATGAGCATAAGTTAAAAAAGAATTGCTACAAAATTGTGGGAACCTTTATTATATGAAGATGTCAATATAGAAAGCTATTCTTTCTTCACATATTCACCATCTGGGTCTAAGTAATTTCTGAAAGCAGTGCCGCCTCTTTAACCCTTTCACAAAGAATTCTGCTCTTTTTGTTGATTTACATTATGCAAAAATGGCAGATTGGCATCCCATAGACTCCAGTTATATTTCTACTTGAGGTTTTAAGTTTGAGGGTCAGAAATGAGCAAGAGCTGTGGGCTAGATGGGGTAAAATTTCCCAACCCAAACTTCTTTGTCATGATGGAAAAAACTTCCTGGACACATCTTTCTTGGCCTTTTCCTCATCAATTAAATATCAACATTTCTTAAAACTGGTTGATAATAAGCCCTCATGACCATCTGTCTCTTTAGAAAACAAAGTTGCTGTAATTTTCTGAGTTGCGATTTGTACGTTGATTTTAACTAGCCCTGTAGATTTCTTCAGATGTCACTATTTTGATTGAACAGCACTCTAAGATTAAGGAAAATGTGTTATTGAGAGAGCTTCAGCTGTCTACTGTTCACAGAGATAGGTTTAAACACATTTTCTTGAAATAAACCCTTATATATATGAACAGAAATAAAAAGGACTCAAATTTTAGTTTCTGTGAGCTATTAAATGGCATCACATTCATTAGTCTCTTGCATAAAACTGTAGTACAAATAATTTGTATTCAAACTGGATGCAGAGTCAATAATCTAAGAAGCTGAACTATGTAAAGAAGAACATGGCTTAGAAGGCACATTAACAACTTGTGGTATGCAGATGACATGTCTATACTTACTGAAATAAAAGAGGGCTTAAAGTAGCTCCTGATGAAGATCAAATATTGTTGTCTTCATTATGGATTGTCCTGCAACAGAAAGCAGACAAAAATCTTCCCAATTGGACCAACATAATGGTAAACAGAAAGCAGTAAAGTTGTCAAAGACTTTCTTTTCTTTGTATCAATGTCAATGGAAGCAACAGTCAATAAATAAAACAGCATGTTTTATTTGGAAACTTCTGTAAAAGACCCCTTTAAAGATTTAAAAAGAAAAAAGATGTCACTTCGAGGGCTAAGATTTGCCTGATTTTGCATTTTCAATCACCTCATGTACATGTGAAAGCAAGAAAATGAGTAAAACTTTAAATTACGGTGTTGGCAAAGAATACTTAAAACACTATTGATTTCCAGAATAAGAGACATATTTTTCTTTGAAGCAAGAAAGATGAGACATCTTCCTACATATTTGGGGCGTGCTATCAGGAGGACATTATACTTGGTAGAAGATCAGTGAAAAGGAAGAGTCTCACTGAGTCGATTGACACCAGGCCTGCAAGAAGGAGCTCAAAGATAGGAAATAATTGTGAGGATGGCTTAGGTCTGGGCAATGTGTCATTCTATTTTACACAGGATGGCTCAATGCATGTAGCAACATAAGAACTACAACTGATAGAGGTGTTTTGTTAAGAATATTAGATAACATACTAACTAAAATTTTAATTCTTATATATATTGTGATTTTTATCATATGCTGAATTATAGCTTAGGTTAAACATATTTTAAAATCTTTTGGCTAAAAGATAAATTAATGCTCATGACTAATGTTCCATTAGAAATTACTACTGCAAAGTAGTGTTAGTATATAAGAATATAATTAGATGTAAAATCTTTCAAGTAAAAATGAAGATGAGATCCTAGTATTTATAAACTGAAAACAGTGATTTTGAAAATATAGTCATTAAAGTATATCATAAATTGGATTCTTTTCATTGTGCTGACGAATAAATCATCTTCATTTAATTAAATTTTTATAAATATAAAGAAATAATGAAAGTCAAGTTCTAAACCCTATGGTCATGTTTATACCACTTACGTGAACAATTGTTTATTTTTTGGGGGGGACATCACTGCCCTCTGGTGGTCGTGGGAGCTACCCAGCTTTGCTCCCAGAGAGCTACTGCTGGATTTGAACCGCCAAGTCAATGGGCCGCAGTCCTGCACTCAACCACTATGCCACTGGGGTTCAGCCTTAAGTGAATACTTGTAACATAAAAATGATTATTACTATTTTAGTGAAGCATTCACATCTTTTGTTTTTGTTCAATACACTTTCTAGATATATATGACACATAATTTGAATTTATAATCATTCTGATAAGTATTTATTGCATGAATTGCTTGCTAGATGAAGTTGGTATCTGATAATTATAAACTAATGATCATTACAACTGAATCCATGAATACTGATTAGAATTTCCATTCTGGTTATTAAAGTAACACTTTGAATGAAGTGGCATTAATAAAATTCTTTTTTTCATCTAAATTAGATACCATTGTCAGCAAATTTGGCTTAATGGCATATAAATTGCCTTGGTAATAGCAAACACATATTTCATGCTCAATGGCATGCAT
Organism: Nesogale talazaci; assembly: GCA_004026705.1. Taxonomy (NCBI): domain Eukaryota; kingdom Metazoa; phylum Chordata; class Mammalia; order Afrosoricida; family Tenrecidae; genus Nesogale; species Nesogale talazaci. The sequence continues at coordinate 15,806 of PVJH01036513.1, read as the reverse complement.
GCTTATACTTTTATTTATTAAATCAGTTGAGATTTTTAAAAAGACATATAGAGAAGTGTTTGTTTAAATGTAGAGAGTAGACTTTATGCTTTCATGACCAGTGGGACCTAAATCACCCACCAATATTTTCAGTTTATTTCTTGAGAATCTAGGATTCTCAAGAATCTAGTTTTAACATATGGGAGGGCTTGGCAGGGACTTGTGTAACAGTGTGAACCTGAAAACTATGGGTCTCCTTCAAGCAGTGCTACCACTGGAAGCTACTTGAGATAATGTGCCCTACATCTTTAGACCTTCCATTACTGACAGCACATGACAGCAACAAGAATTCCAAAACATAAAATAATTTAGTTAGGGCAAAGGGCACAAGCAGAATTCAGAGAAACATGTAGCAAAACTTTACATTAGAAGGGGCTTCAAAAAGTTCAGGGAAAATAAAATTAGAAGACAAAAAATATTTTCATTGAACTTTTAAAAAATCATTTAGTGGGAGTTCAACAACTCTTATCACAACCCATCCATCCATCCATTGTATGCGAAGCACATTTGTACATTCAGCCCTCATTATTCTTAAACCATTTTCTTTCTACTTAAGTCCTTGGTATTAGCTCTTCATATTTACCCTTCTCCCCACTCCCTCTTCCCTCATGGACCCTTGATAATTTATAAATTATTATTTTATCAATCATACACTGTGTGATGTCTCCCTTCACCTACTTCTCTGTTGTCCAAACCCCAGGGAGGAGGTTATATGTAGATCCTTGTAATATGGTCCCTGTTTCTCCTCCATCTTCTCTCCACTCTCCCTCCCTGAAATTCCCATGTTTCTGGTTCCTACCTGTACCAGTGTACATGCTCTGGTACATGTGTACCATGTCTAGCTGAATTTGTAAGGTAGAATTGGAATCATGATCGTGGAGGGGAGGAAGCATTTAAGAACTAGAAGATGTGCTATATAAAACACTAATATAAATATTCGAAAGTTAATATGCAAAAACTTGAATTTATGAATAACTTCTGTATAATGTCTAGAACATATACCAAGTGTATTTGAAGTAATAACCCAATGGAGGAAATTTTATGTATGTAAATATAAACTATGTATCTGGAAAACCATCCAACCTAAACTCATGAGATTTTCTGATGTTAGTGTTGGTTACCACCATTCTATCTTAATCACTTTATTGGGGTCTCTCACAGACCTTATAGCAATCCATATATCCATTGTGTCATGCACATTTTTACATATGTTGTCATCATTCTTTTCAAAACATTTTCTCTCTCCTTGATCCCTTGATATCAGCTCCTCATTTTTTCCTTCTTTCCCCATGTTCCCACCTTCATGAACCCTTGTTAAATGATGAATTATTATTATTTTCATATATTACACCTTCCACTGTCTCCCTTAACCAGTGTTTCTGTTGTTTATCACCCTGGGTGGTGTTGGCAGTGGGAGTTATATGTTGATCTTCGTGATCAGTTACCCCTTCTCTCTACCCTCATAGTATCATTATTCAACTTATTGTTCCTGGGGGATTTATCTCTCCTGGATTCTATGGGTCATGTACATGTACTGGTCTAGCCAATTTGCAAGGTAGAACTGGGGTCATGGTACTGATCAAGATTGGAGAAAGAAGCATTAAAGAACTCGAGGAATGTTGTATGTTTCTTCAGTGTTATACTGCCGTCTGACTGGCTCATCCTTTCTTTGTACTCTATCAGTGAGGGGCTATCCAATTGCCTACAGATGGGCTTTGGGTCTTCCACTTCACCTCCCCCTTGTTTCTATCAGTTTGATTGCTTGTTGTAGGTCTTCTGATGCCTGATCCTGTGAATACCTCATAATCACACAGGCTGGTGTGCTTCGTCCATGTGGACTTCGCTGCTTCCCAGCTAGGCGGCCTCTTTTTTTAATCTTCAAGCCTTTAAGGCCCAAGATGCTCTAGCTTTGCATAGCTGAGCACCATCAGCTTTTTTCAGCACATTTTGTTATGCTCCCATTTTGTCTTCAGAGGTCATGTCATGAAGGGGAGCATCACAGGCCATTTTCATTTCTATTCCCAGGCCAAGAAAAAAATTCAGCTTAGCTGAATTTTCAGTCTTCTGTAAAAACATTATCTCAAAGTGGTACTACCATCCAAAAGTCCATTCAAAAGTTGTCATAAAGTGCTAGTTTCTGTCCTTCTCTGTGCTATGTGGTCCTCCACCTTGCAATATAACGTCAGCAACTCCAGGAATGACATGCGTATATCAGAACACCAAGAAAAAGACAGAATTCCTCTTATTGTGCCTCCATCTTATAATTTAAGAAATTTCCTAGAAAAATTGAGCTTATATCCTTCTTTGCCTCACTGAGTCAATCACTAGAAAATGGAATGGAGTTATTCATGTTCATATGAAGAAATCTTCATGATGGAAAATTATTCACATATAAACAAAATTGACCTTAGGAAAAATGAGTGTGGTGGATTCTAGTGCGAATCTAAAATTGCCAGTATATTTTACAAAATCCATCCATCCAATTCACCACTCACTGAGGAGTAGAAGCAGAAAGCAAAACAAACCAACTTCCAGTGAGCCAATGCTGACTCCTACTGACCCAGTAGGTCCCACAGGACAAGGTAGAATTTCCCCTCTGAATTCCTGGAATTGTACCTCTCTATGGAAAGAGAAAGCCTCATCTTTCTCTCATGGACTGGCTGTTGGTTTTGAACTGCTGACCGTGTCATTATTAGCCCAATGCTAAACCATCCACACCACCATTTCTCCCAGCACTAAAAGAATATGCATACTTGCTATATCAAATTTTAACACCATAAACCCTTTGCCTCCAAGTCTGTTGCACAGTGCACTCTAAGTGTAACAGAGTTGAAGTGGCTTCATAGAGTATTCAGTGGCTGATTTTTCATATATATATGCCACCAAAACATTTATTTGAGGTGTCTCTGGGTGACCTCAGACATTTAAGATTTGAGTAAGCCCCTCAGTGAGTTATGTTACACCATTGAGTGATTCTTTAGCCTCATCAAATTTCTCTCAGTAAATGTAACCTGGTCTTTATATCTAGGGGGTACCTCCAGAAAAACCATATATTTTAAAGCTATGTTTTAAATATATACATATACATGTGCACATATGTATACACACATGCACACACATATACTTGTTTATATACACATGCATTCACACACATGGATATGTGTGTGTATATATATATGCACATTACAAAACAACCTTTTCATCTTCAAAGTACTCTCCATTACACTTATTACATTTGTCAAATTTGTGATTTGTGGCAGTCATGTGCTTATGTTAATTTCATGATTGAGATATAAGGGTGGAGTCTAGCCTGTTAATCTGGAGCTAGCCATTGAGTAGCCAATGAGGCCTCCCTGTGGGCATGGCTTTCTCTTGAGACTTCTGGGAAATCTCACGATTTTTTCCTTCGTGGAGATGAGAAGCTATCTCCCCAGTTGTTGGGAGCTAGTCTCAGAGATGATGAATCATGGACAAGACAAGATGGCAGCATCCAAGAAGCTGAAGGAGCTGGAGCAGAAGCCATATGGCTTTGCCCTAATTGAAACAGACCTCTGAAGCTGGAGAGGCCACGTGGGGACCCCTGACAGTGATGAGTTGCTTCTACCACCACTGGATGCTGTTGATAGACGCTGAGCCCTGGAAGTGAGAAGCCATGAGGGGACCCCTCCCAGTACCAGGACTCTGCACTCACTGGCCTGTGACTTCATGAGTCAGAAGGAGACTTTATAGACTGATATTGGGCATATGGGTTAATATCGAACTTATGACTTTGAACAAGACTGGGCTGGGATGCTTTCTCACTGTTCCATTCCTCTTGTATATAAACCTTTTCCTTATATCCATATGTGTGTCTATGAAATGTGTTCCTCTAGTCTACCCAGACTAGCACATGATTCTTCCTGGAAATATTTTTCAAACTCATCTGTTTGAATAGCTTATAGCAGCACCTCCTTCATTTTTTTTCTTCATCTCTTCTATGTTGTCAAATCACTGTCTTGTCATGTCCCTCTTTGCTGATGAAAACAAAAAAGAAGGTGCATGGCACGAGAACAAGTGAGTGAGGCACATGGGGCCATAGAGGCATGCTGTTTTAGTTTTGTTTTTGCCCAAAACTGGTGCACTGAGAGATGAATAGGTGCACTGTCATGGTGGCAAAACCAGTTTCTCATCCACCATGGACCTGTATTTTCTGTCACCCATTGCTTTGCAATCTTTTCAGAACCTCTAAATAGAAAGCTTGATGGATAGTCTGACCTATTGGAATGAACTCCAAATGCACCATGAGTCAACATCCATTTATGGAGATTCAAAATGAGGTTTATCATCAATTGATATTTCACCTATTTTTTTGGATATAAGGAAATGGTTTATATACCATTTAAGGAATGAAACATTGAGAAAGCATCCCAACCTAGTCCAGTTCAAAGTCACAAGTCTGACATTAACCCACATGCCCAACACCAGTCTATAATGTCTCCTTCCAACTCACGAAGTCACAGGTCAGTGGGTGCAGAAGCCCGGTGCTGGCAGGGGTCTCCCCATGGCTCCTCACTTCCAAGGCTCAGGGTTCATCAACAGCATCCAGTGGTGGCAGAGGTAACTCATCACTGGCAGGGGTCTCCAAGTGGCCTCTCTAACTTCAGAGGTTTGCTTCCATCAGGGCAAAGCCATGTGGCTTCTCTGGCTCCTCAGATCCTGCCATCTTGTCTTGTCCATGATTCATTGTCTCTCTATTTCAACTATTTTGAAATGATAAAACCACTCATACATTTGAGTTGTCCATGTAGAGTTGTTCTCGTAAGCTGTGTTCAACATCACAGTTTCTGTGGCATTTTTTTTTCTGAGTAGGAAACAAAAAATTTCACTGTAACAAGAGAGAACCTTTCTAGTCAACACCACTGGGTGCACTAATTCAAAGTGAGTTGCAGAATACTTGCCTACCAGGAAAAAATGTGTACTATGAAAGTTCTACTCTGTCCAGCAGAATTCCTCTTTTGGGGAACATTTGTTAAATGTACCACCTGTACACTTTACAAAGAGGACTACCTCAACAAATGGAGTCACATATAAAATATCTAAATATTCATTAAACAAGTGAGTGTCCAAATAAATAAGCAAACAGACAGATATTTGCATTTATTCTTTGCTTTTGTGACAAAGCCTTAATTTAATATATTCCCATTTCCTGGGACTTGAGCCTACCAGAATACTCCTCAACAGTGGAGTCCTATGTGCTCTGATTCAGTTGAGTACAGTTTTTGAGTACAGATACCAGATACCGCTACACATTGATTTTTGTAAGGCTAACTATCTTTCTGATTATCTCTTGATCATTGAACCTGAAGCCAAATAGAAGGAAGAAAATATAACAAGTGACCTTGAAAGATCAGCAGTGTGAATATGTAATCTATAACACTATGAGGCATCATTTTAGTGGGATGTGTGGATTCATTTCTTAGATATGCTTCTCAGTTTTCCTAGGTGAAAATTGTTTTCATTTTTTTCTGTCTAAGGTATCAATAATATTTTTTTGGATTCCCCAAGTTTTGTGTCATGCTAAGAAAAACTTTGATACTAAGTTAATATACAAGGAATGCCTTTGTCAACAGACAAAATGAGCTTTCTCATTCATAGGCTGAGAAATCCACGATTCATGTTGTTGGTGCTGCTGTCTCTGCTGCATAGCTCTCTGCCTAATGGATTAAGGAGGTTCACCTTTTAGGAATCTCAGGGTATAAATGATAGTAATAGTGAGATCCTTCTTCCTGTTCTGTTGTGTTTGGGGTCACTATGGTTAGGAACTGACTCAATGACACTAAAAAACACCAACATTTTAAATCCAGTGACTTAAAGTTCAATGTAGCCTATTTTCATGGTCCCACCCATTTAATGAGAGTTACAAAGTCTATGAAGAGAAGAGATATGTCAAGTAATTTAATGCAACACAGTATGCTTTTATATTATAAATAACAGCTTATTTTCTGCAAATTACAAAAATGTACAAAATATTACTTTGAAATAAACTCTTCCCAAAGTCATAGGAATTGATACATATGGAAAAATAGAAATGTATTTATTATAGTGATATTGGATCAGCAATCCATTTCTATGTCATCAACAGTTCCCAAAGGTAATGGCTTAGAACATTCTATTTCCTCATGGCTCATTGGGTCATGTATTTAGGGTGGACTCAAGTGGACAGTATCTCACAAGAATAACTGTAGCTATTTGAAAACTCAACTTACCATGGTACATATAGAATTATAATTAGCATGTCAAAAGATTGCACATAAAAGATCTCTCATAAAATACTTGGAAATGTATATATATATGTATTTATATCTAATTTATTTTATTTTGAATTTTATCCCTAAACATTTTTTGTTTACATTTATTATCAATTATCAAAATGATAGATTGCCTTAAATTCTTAACTAAATCTGCAAGGGTCCATAGTTTTGTTTGGCATTATCACTTTCTTCTCGTCAATTACTTTTCAACCTTTCTTGGAAATTAATGACACTTTCTCCTCTCTTCTCAAATATACTGCCAGATCATTCTTAATGACATATTAAGAAACCTATTACCAAGTATTTTTGAATATCACATGTACTGTCTGATTGCGTATTTGCTCCCTCTACTATCTTGTTCCTCTGTTGGGTCCCCTTTAAAGTGAAACCACTCTCATGAGTTGTCTACACAGTTTGCCTTCATTTCTCTTTCTTCTACTTTCTTTTGAATCTACATGAATCTTGCTTTCATCTCCATCTCCACCACATATTGACACTAGCTGTTGTGTTCACAAATCCAATTGTTCTTTCTCTGTCTTCATGTTATATTACTTACAATAAAGCAGTCTTAAGGGGTTACCTTTCTTAATAGATAACACTTTCTTCCTTAAAACATTTCGTTACTTCAATTCTTGTATGCATACGCCTTCATTTTTCTTCTACCTCACTATTTTTCATTCTCTATTTCTCCTTCCTTCACCTCGTCCATTAATATTTCAAAGTTTTAAACACCAACGCTGTGCTAATGGTTTAGACCTAGATTTCTTCAGAGGTCTGGTTGCATCAGGGTAAGGTCATGTGGCTTCTCCTCCGGCTCCTTCAGCTCCTCAGATGCTGCCATCTTGTCTTATCCATAATTCATTGTCTCTGAGACTAATTCCCAACAACGGGGGGGATAGCTTCTCATCTCCATCAGGGAAATATCGCGAGATTTTCCACAAGTTTCAGGAGAAAGCTCTGTCCACATGGAGGCCTCATTGGCTACTCAATGGCTATCTCCAGATTAACAGGCTAGACTCCACCCCTACATCTCAATCATGAAATTTACATAAGCACATGACCGCCGCACAAGGATAAGGAGGTGATATTATTCCCAGAAAGAGCTCATGAGTAGCTCAGCCTCAGGACCAGAGATTCTCAACCTGTGGGTTGTGACCATTTTGGGAGTTAAATGCCACTTTCACAGGGTTTGCCCAATCCTAACAGTAGCAAATTATAGTTATGAAGTAACAATAGAAATAATTTTATGGCTGGGGAGTCACCCAAGCATAATGAACTTTATTAAAGGATCGCAGCATTAGAAAGGTTGATAATCACTGTCTGGAACATTAGAACCCTGTGCTTTGAACTTCCTGGATCCAGAAGACAGCTGTGAGAGCAGATCCAAGAATCAGAGTATGAGACAGAGTGGTGGACTTCCCAGCCCGTAGAGCAAGTACATGTGAGTGCTTTGCCTCAGGAGGCTGGCTTCTTGAATAGGGTACCTCTGAACACTTATCAGTAAACCTGAGCTTCTTGACCCAAGATGCTGAGTGCATTCAGGTGTGGATGGATAATTGGAGGTGCATTGGTCTGACCACTTAATTCAGGGAGTTGACCATATTGACCCAGGAAGCTGGAGGTGAATGCCTTCGATAGAGTCTCTTAGCAGAATGGCAAGCACTCTGGACATTTAGCAGTCCTGAAAGAACTTTGTGATTTATAGTTCTCACCTACCTTGTAACCTGTTCATTTTTTAATTAATATTTTATTCATTAATACTGTCTCTGAGTTCTGTGTGGCCACTGCAATAAATTAGAGAATCTAGATTTTTTTAAAAGTACAGAGAAACATGTGTCCACTCTGTCCCACCAGCCATCATAAATTCCTCTTATCTTCCCAATGTTGACTAATGGCAACCTTAAACCTTCATTTGATTGGTCATACACTTTAATACCATCTTAAAGTACTGTTGTTTTGACATTCTTTACCTATTCCCAGCAAAATCTTCCTTCTCTATCTTCAAAATAGATGTGTGAAAATGTGGTGAAGAAATCTAATGGTGCTCAGCTATTAAAAGATGTAGTGTCTGGGGTCTTAAAGACTTGAAGTTAAACAAACAGCCATCTAACAGAGAAGCAACAAGTCCCCATGGACGAAGGCCCACCAGCCTGTGCAATTGTGAGGTGTCAACGGATGAGGTAACAGGCATCAGAAGACCCAAAGCAAGCAAACAACAAGCAAAAACCATATTGTTGAGAAAAAGATGGGTAGAAGCAGAGATCTAAACCCATCTATAGAAAATGGGACATATCATCACAGAGGGGTCACAAGGAAGGGATGAGTCAACCAGGGTGCAGGATAGCACCAATGAAACTCACAATATACCTCTGGTTCCTCTTCCCCCACTATCATGGCCCCAGTCCTGACTTTCACTTATAGGCCCAACAAGTGAAATGGAGCGTGTGCACAGGTATAGATAAGAGATAAGCGCTCACAGCACACATAATCCAGGAACAGGAATAGGAGTAGAGATACCATGAAAGTAGGTGGAAGGTGGGGAGAGGATGGGAGGGGAGGATGGGGGAATAGATCACAATTATGGACACACCATCACCACTACCACCACCACCATTATCTCACCCCTGGGGATGAACAGCAGGAACATTGGAGGAAGGCAGAGAGCCTTTCATATGTAAGATATGAAAATAAAAATAATTCATAAATTTACAATTTTTAAATTATAAACTTATAATTTATCAAGGGGTCACGAGGGTGGGCGGGAGAGGGAGGAAAAAGAGGAGCTGATAGCTGATACTAAGGTTTCAATAGAAAGCAAATGTTCAGAAAATAATAATGGCAACATATGTACAAATATGTTTGATGCAACTGATGTAGATTGTTATAAGAGCTGTAAGATCCCCCAATAAAATGATCTTTTAAATATATATATAATTTGTTGCAATCAATGCCATCATTACAATTTGCCTGTTGCAATAGTCCATCCTTCCAATTGGTGTTTTTGTTCCTCTTGCAAAGAGAGAATTTTCAAAATTTGAAGTCAGATTGCTAAAATTCTATCTGCTTCTTATCTCATTTAGATTAGAATCTGAATTCTTTGTGACTTTTTTTTTAACCTCACATCCACTTTCACCATCATGGCTCTTTTAGAAGAACAATCATACTCTCATAATCATTAGACTTGGTCCCTTTCTTTATCTGCAAATCTCTTTTCCTGCATGTCTGTTGACTAACTTCCTTCTCTTCTTTTCATTTATATTCTAATTTATTCCTATTTAGAATCACTTCCTGCCTCCTCTCCAGCCTCTTATTCTGAATTATTTCAGTTTAGCATACATTTCATGGCATACTGCTTGAGTTCTTTTTCCCCCTTTCCCTTCCCGTACTAGAATATTAACTCCAAAGGTCTTTTCCCCCCATTTATTTGTTTAGTTTAATGCAATGTAGTGCTTGGTACATAGGTGTTCAATACATATATATCAAATTAATAAAGTTGACTTCTGGGTTCTCTTCTAAATCTTTGGATCAGAATGTATTAAGTGGTCTTAGGTAACACATTTGCATTGGTAACAAGTTTTTAGTATGAAATTTACTGCTTGATATTTTTAAACCATTTATTATGTCAGGTGGTATGAAAGTGATATAATAGGCAAAAAAAATTAAGAGGAAAATTAAAATATATTCCCCAGCAATGGAGTAAATATTGATTAAATGGTTGTTGTTAATTAGCAAGTACAATTTTAATTGTGACCAGAGTCACTCAATTTTTTAACTTTATATGAAATATTCCTCTGGAAAATTTCCTTCTTGCTCACTTTCTTATATGTTGGTCAAACTTAAAAGACATTTGAGAAACACCTTGTATAACTATATAAGATTTTGTTATTCACCTCTTTCCTCGTGATTTCCCCATTTTTATACACAAGCCTTTCCTTGTGAATGAACTGCAATGTAATAAAGATGTTATTTAAACTGTTTTACAAAAAAGTGATATATTGACTCTTATGTGCTTTTATTTATAATGGAAAAAAACAAGTGAATAAAACCTCCAATGGATAATATATTTTAAAAGAGAATGATTCTAAACATTTAATACTTAGAAGAGTATTCTGTCTATATACTTTTGCATGCCTCCAAATGTTTTGTGATTCCGCAGCATAATTCTAACAATGTGGTAACATTGCTATGTTTAAATACCTTTATTTTCTTAAAATATTTGGAATGAAATAACTTGTCCTTATTTGTTCCATAGATGAAGCATGGAACCAAAACAGAATCATTGTCCTGAATGAAGGGAAGTGAAACAAAGAAGCTACATCAGGAGACCACTTTGAATCTAATGATCTGTTCCAGCAATATTCTGTTTTTCAGATTTTCCTGTTCTTAATGGCTCATCAAGCAGCCTTTTAAAAACAAATAAATTTGCAGTGTGGCAGACAAACAATAGCGTTTCCTGTCACTCCGTAGATATTTTTCAGAAAGAAAAGTGATGTGCAGTTCTACCTTTTCTCAAAAATAACAGATGGGAGATATATTTTAGTTTACATTTCTAGCCATATCTCTAAGCCAAGAAAGCATTAGTAAGACTATATGATTAGCAGGAACTGAAAATAACCTTTTCCCTCATATTTGCAAATAATCTGAAAATCATTTCTTTTCTAAGTGCTTTAATTCCCAGGCTGGGTGATTAAAAATAAAATTTACTGTTAATTTTAGGTAATTTTGGCCTTTGACAAGTCTAGGCAATAGGGTACTAAACCATGAGGCTGGTTAGAAAAAAATAGCTCAATTCCAAGCCTTGTTCTGTTTATTATTTTTGATTCCTATTTTAAAAGTTATGTTGGGCTGAGCCCCGGTGGTGTAGTGGTTGTGCACGGGACTGTGGCCCACTGGGTTGGAGGTTCAAATCCAGCAGCAAGGCTGGGCCTCCTACTCCCACCACCAGAGGGCAATGATGCCCCCAAAACAAAAACAAAACAAAACAAAAAGCTATGTTAAAGGCTGAGCCCCGGTGGTGTAGTGGTTGAGTGCGGGACTGCGGCCCACTGGCTTCAAGGTTCAAATCCAGCAGCAGCTCTCCAGGAGCAAGGCTGGGCCTCCCACTCCCATCAGAGGGCAGTGATCCCCCCCCCCAAAAAAAAGTTATGTTTCTTTATCTTTCTCTAATCCTTTCCTCTGTATAGTATGGTGGTATGAATTGGTTGAAAATCCCAAACATAGTCTCTGTCTACCAATTATTGAATGGGGTTCTTCTGAAGTCCCCAAACCTGTCTTATTCAATGAACTCATCTAGAAAAGAAAGGAAAAAAAGGTAGCAAAATTTATGTCATTCTATGCAGGAAGAATGGAATAAAATAATAACTAAAGCATTTCTTTCATAATGCCAAACATACTCAAACAACTATAATTTATATAAAAATATAATTTATTTTTACTTTTTATAAAAATAGAATCATACTTTATATACTCTTTTAATTGGATTCATTTTAATTGAATTATTTATTATTATAATAATTTATAATAATATTACCAAAAGACTCCCATAACAGTCTCCTTTTTACCTATAATTCTAGTACCTATCTTTGTGCTTGATTTAGTATGTGATTAAGAAATATTTGAATTGAGTAACACAAGGTCATGGATAAACAAATGGACACATTTTACACAATATGAGTAAAAGAGTACAGTACATGCCAGGGTTACAAATCCAGTATTTAATTCAGGGTAATGGGCAAAATCAGTGTAGGAAGACTCATCCATTCCATGGTGGAGTGAGGATCATAAATGTTCTCTAAGTATTGGATCAAGTGCTTCAGATGTACTCTACCAAAATCCCGTGCAAATGAACCGGTGAAAAGGGGCGAATTTGTTCTCTAGATAAAGCCAAAGATGTGCTTGAGCTTCTTATGCTATGATTATTATTATTTTCTTATCCTCAAGCAAACAGTATTGTGGGTAAATACAGTTCACTGTGATCAAACAGAAAAAAAGTCTTGCTTTTTTCCTTTTGATCTTCTCTGTGCTGTTCACAAGTGTTCTCTTGGGTAAATCACTCGTCTTTTCTGTGTTTCAATTTCTTCTTCTGTGAAAAGCAGGAGTTGAATTAGTTGATCTGCAACATTTGTGATGGTTACATTCTGTGTCCGCTTGATGGGAGCACTGTGGAAATAGGGGTGGAGTCCAACCTGTCGACCCAGACACAGACTGGTGAGTTCTTCTAGAATATGTGGCTTTTTCTATGAGTGATGCTGAACACTGCTCTTGCTTCTGCCCTTCTTTGCTTCTTGCTGGCCTGGTGTGGATGTCACTGCTGTGTGGAAGCCAGGCTGTTGACTTCACAGCCTGAGACCTGTGGTGACCTGCCGTATCCTGGTGGATCTTGGTTCCACATGACGTAGCATCCACCAGCCTATGTTCTCCTTTATCCCCCAGGTTCCCACTTCACCTCTCACTTCATCTGCTTGCCAGCTGTGTGAATCCAAAGAGGAATCCAGCTAGCATCAGATCCATCAACATGAGCTGGGCTGAGCTTGCTAACTTAGTTTTTCTTTAAGTTTCTACACCAATGTCACAAAGATTTTCTCTTCTGTTTTCTTATTATATTATAGACATTTTGCAGTTCAGATTTTAGTGTTTAGGATTGTGATGCATTTTAATTTAACTTAGTCTATACAAATGTTTTGTGAGATAAGGTTTTTTTTATTTCATTTCATGCACTAGTATTTAATTGTTCCAGCACAAGTTCTAGGAAAAACAAAACAAAACCAACCCTTCATTTCTCTCCTTGAATGACCTTAGCTCCTTCATCAGAAACAATAGTTCAGTGTCTGGTGGATAATTAAAAGTTTAGGAGTTCAAGTTCATCAATGGTCCCTACCATTGATAAGAGAAGGTCATCTATTCCTTTAAAAGCAAAATAAAACAATGACACCTAGCAAGTCCATCAATGAGAGCAGAACTGCTTCATAGGGTTTCCAAGGCTGTAAAATAATTATGGAAGCAGACTATCATATCTTTCTCATGTAGAGCCGCTGGCAGGTTATAACTGGATGGCTATTTGATTAGCAGTTATGCTTTTTAAACACTGAGGCACAGGGCCTCTCACCTATATAGATTATAGCCTAAAAAAATAGAAAGAGAAGTTCTACTCTGTCCTAAAGGCCCACTATGAGTGAGAACTTACTTGATGGCACAGAGCATATACAAATGAATATATTTTTAAAAATTTTGTTCTGTTTTATTGACACACCTATCTATTCTTACTCTATCAAGCTAACCTACATACTGAGCAAATAGAGAAGCTGGATTATAAAATGAAAAATATAGCATCGGGATTAGAGGAAAGTCTATTACTAGCCTGTAATAGACAGATGATACAACCTTACTATCTGAAAGTAGGAAGACTTAAAGGACTTCTTGATGAAGAAAAGAATTTTAGCCTTCAGTATGGATTATAACTCAATGTAAAACCAAAATGCAAACTCATTGGCATCGAGTCCACGCCGACTCACAGTGGCACAATAGTCTACAACTGTCCCCTATGGGTTTCTGAGGGGACTGGTAATGGGAATAGAAAGCCTCATTCTCCTGCACTCAATGGGAAAAAGCCCCAAATCATCCTAACGGGACCAATGGTTCATATCATGAAAAATAGAACAAACATGGAGCTGAGCCCTGGTGGCCTAGTGGTTATGTGTGGGACTGCACACAGGGCTGACAGTTCAAACCCAGCAGCAGCTCTCCAGGAGCAAGGCTGGGATTCCTACTCCCACCGGGGCAGTTTTGCTACACACACAAAAAAATAGAACAAACATGGAAGTTGTCAAGGATTTCACCTTGCTTGGATCCACAATGAATAGTTGTGGAAGCAGCTGTCAAGAGATCAAAAGACACCTTACACGGGGTAAATCTGCTGCACAAGACTTCTCTAAAAGTGTTGAAAAGCCAGGATGTTTCTTTGAGGACTAAGAAATGCCTAGCCCAAATCATGGTATTTTCAACCCAGTCACCTCATCTGAATGTGAAAGTTGGATAATGAATAAGGAATACTGAAGATCTAATTTATTTTAATTATAATGCTGGTGAAGAATACTGAAAGCAGCAGGGACTGCAACACAAAACAAACAAATTTGTCTTCCAAGAGGTACAGCCAGAATGCCCTGTAGAGCGAACACAGGGAGAGTTTGCCTCATATATTTTAGATATGTGGTTAAGAGAAACCAGTCCCTGGCAAAGGGCAGCGAAGAAGAGGGAGACTCGCGGAGATGGATTGACAAATTGGCGGCAACAATGGGCTCAAACATAAAACAGTTGTGAGGATAGCCTAGCATCTGTTAGTGCTGTATTCTGTTGTATCTAAGTCAGAGCTAACTTGATGGCACTTAACATTATTCTTACATCATACCACTGCTACATGATTTTGAGAATTGTGGTTTTGCTGCAATTATTAAATCGGTATGTGTAAATCGTCTGTATTTTTTGATTCCATAAACTGAGAATCTATATTTTTCATTTTTCATTTCTTTTCTGCTAATTAAGTCTATAACGTCCCTCTTAAACACTGCTTTAAAATATTGTTCAAAAACACTGCTCAAATTTCGATATAGTTTATTTTAAAATCATTCTATCACATAAATCCAGCTAGACCAGGAGATGTATAGTGAAGTTGAAAACATGGGAAACGTAAGAGAGATGATCCATCAAGACTAGTAACAGGAGTGGTAATACCAGGAGGGTGGAGGGATGGAGGAATAGAAAGGGAGAACCAACTTCAGGGATCTATACGCAGCCTCCTCTCTGGGGCACGGACAACAGGGAAGTGAGTGTTGGGACACATTGTACAGTGTACAGGATGAAAAAATAATTTGTAAATTACTAAAGGTTCAAGGGGAATGAGGGGGAGGAAGGGTAATATAGGAAGCTGATAATGGGGGCCTGGAGGGAGGGAGAATGTTTTGAGAGTGATGATGGCAATGGGTGTGTAAAAGTGGCCTGCATACAACTGATGTTGTTAGGGATTGTGATGGGAGTTGTATGGGCCCCCAATAAAATGATTCATTAAAAAAGGGGGGGAGAGGGAAAAGGGGAGGTGTTTTTTTTTAAAGAGGAGCTTGTACCAAGGGCTCAAGTGGAAAATGTTGGGAAATGTATGTGGAAACGTGTGCAAATGTGCTTGATACAAATGATGTACTGAATGTTGTAGTGGCTGTAAGAGCCCCCAATAAAATAAAAAAAAAGAAAAAATCCATTAATTTTAGTGTAGTGAAATTTTTCCTTTGGGATCTATTATTTGACCTAAGGTATTGCTTAGAAATTTGTTAAATATCTATATGGAAATTTCTCACATGCTACCTTCAGATTTTCTGTATAATTAGCAAAAATATAGTGTTACTGATTTTAAATATTTATATAGTCTTAGTGGTTTTTATGATGTAGAGAATTGTATTTTAATGGTGAATTTTTGAAGAGTTCAATGAA
>PVJH01036512.1:0-19041 GCA_004026705.1 Nesogale talazaci | reverse complement strand
GTTGATGGTTCAAATCCATCAGCCGCTCCGAGGGAGAAAAAGGAGGCTCGCTGATCCTGTAAAGCCGTGATTCTCCACCTGTGGGTCGCGACCCCTTTGGGGGTCAAACGACCCTGGCACAGGGTCACCCTACTCATCACAGTAGCAACATGACAGTGATGAAGTAGCAGAGAAAATGATTTTCTGGTGGGGGTGGGGGAGTCACCACCACATGAAGAACTGCATTAAAGGGCCGCGCGGCATTAGGAAGGTTGAGAACTGCTGTGTAAAGGGGTTACAGTCTTGCGAACCCTGGAGAGACAGGGTCGCTGTGGGCTGGAGTCCCGACCAGGTGGCAGTGGGTTTGGTTGGGTGATTTTGACGGAGGCAGGCAGGCAGCCTCATCTTGCTTCCACGGCGCTGCCGGTGGCTCTGAACCGCTGCTCTCGGTTTAATCCCCGGGCCACCGGCGCCCCTTGGGAACTTCGCAGCGCCTCCATGCCACAGACAATGCGGCTGAGACCCAGGGCAGTGAAGCCGCTGGCCTGCGCCAGGCCACACCGCATGTAAGTGTTGGAGCGGGCATTGGAAGCCCAGTGGGCCGCCTGACCCCTGTTCTTGTCACGGCCAAGTGGCCGCAGTGTGGTGCCATCCTGTGTGGCTTGGAGCTACCGTTTCCCTGTGGCTGGTGACAGCAGCCATCTTTTCTAGTGTTTGTTGGCGAACTCCCTTTGTGGTGCTTCTGTCCGAGTGTTTCTCTCTTTAAGGCGTGTGTGTGTTGTGTGTATGTGTTGTTGTGTGTTCTTGCCAAACGCCTTCCTCCTGGTCACTGCCCTGTGCTTGACCCAGCCTGATGGCCTTCTCCAGGGACTGGTCTCTCCTGACAACCTGCCCAACAATGAGGGCTCCCCATCCTGGCTTCTCAGGAGCATTCTGACTGTACTTCTTCCAACCAAGACAGGTCTGTTTGGGTTTTGGGGGGCAGCCTGGAATGCTTTTAATATTTGTGTGTTAGTCTGGGTAGACTAGAGGAACATATTCAAGAACATGCATATAGATATAAGGAAAAGGTTTATATACAAGAGGAACGGGACATTGAGAAAGCATCCCAGCCCAGTCCAGTTCAAAGTCATAAGTGCAATATTAACCCATATGCCCGAAATCAGTCTATAAAGTCTCCTTCCGACTCATGAAGTCAGAAGTCAGTGGGTGCAGAATCCCGGCACTGGCAGGGGTCTCCACATGGCTCCTCGCTCTCAGGGCTCAGGGTCCATCAACAGCATCCTGTGGTGGCAGAAGCAACTCATCACTAGCAGAGGTCTCCATGTGGCCGCCCCAGCCTCAGAGGTCTGGCTCTATCAGGGCAAAGCCGTGTGGTCTCTCCGCCGGCACCTCCAGCTCCTCAGACGCTGCCATCTTGTCCGTGATTCATCGTCTCCGAGACTCACTCCCAACAACTGGGGAAGATAGCTTCTCATCTTCACGCCGGAAATATCACGAGATTTCCCAGAAGTCTCAGGAGAAAGCCATGCCCACACGGAGGCCTCATTGTCTACTCAATGGCCATCTCCAGATTAACAGGCTAGACTCCACCCCTACATCACAATCATAAAATTAACATAAGCACATGACTGCCACCATTTGTCACCAGCACCCAAATTCAAAGACATAGGTTCTTCTCCCTAGATCAAATTTCTAACCAAGAACCCACCCCCCCACCCCCCCACCCCTGGTCAATGGTGTCCCACTTAAAATCTGCTGGGTGGGTGCCCTCCTGGGGCTCAGGGCACTCGCTCATGCCCAGTGCTGGCCATGTGTGGGGAAGTAGGAGAGAGAGAGAGGGCAGCCTCGGTTCTGCAGGGCAGCTGCCGGCCCGGTTCTGGATGTTTCTGGAACGTTCTCATTTCACAGAGGAGTCTGGCGGCATCGTGGTTCCATGCGGGCAGCTTACTGTGGGGTCGGCAGCTTGGAATCACCAGCCGCCGGTGCAGGGGGCAGCTCTGCTCTGCCCTCAGGGACGCAAGGCAGGTTCTGGTCCCTGGGTCTCATCGCAGAGCGGAGAAGCCGAGGCCCTGACGGGCCACTCCGGCAGCCCTGTGCTGACCGGAAGACGTGCTTCTCGGGTCCCCAGTGTCCGCACGGCCCTGCCTGGGGCGAGAGGTCCCTCGCACGTGACTCCAGAAACATCCGGGAGCCACCCTGGCTGTACGCACCAGACCCAGAACCCCCCTGCAGCACAGAGCAGGGAGGCTCAAGTGTCTCGGGGCAGACAGCCCCCCTTTCTCCTGGAGTTCCACCAGGGTCCAGGGCTGCATACGGTCAGGTCAGACATCCCCACCTGGCCCCGGCTGTGCAGACGACTCAGCCCCTCAGCATCCCGTGCAGGGCACCTGTGGGGAGGGGTTGTCCGTCCAGGACGGGGCTCCCAGACAATGCCCCCGGCCCTCAAGCTGCCAGGCCGGGGTGCTGGCCCAGGAGACTGAGGCAGGCTGTCTGCAGGCCTGAGCTCCCGACGGACGGGTGGTGAGACTCGGGACAAGTCGGTCTGCAGGCGAGACAGGCCCCACGGTCTCCCACACACCAGGAAGCCCGGCCCTCTGCTGTTGGTGGCCATGAGCTGGCGTCCCAGTGTGTCTGGGTTCAGTCTTCGCACCCCCGAGAGCAGGCCGGCCCTGGCCTGCGGGGCGCTCCGTGCGCGTCTCGGGCTGGATGGCGCTGACTTTGGGTTTGTTCGCTGATGGTCAACCGTTTGGGTCCACCGAGCGGCAGCAACCCAAGGTCAAAGTTCAGCGGGCACGGGAGGCCATGGGGCGAACGATGTGACGTGGAGGGCACTGACGTCATGAATGCTGCTCTGACCAACCGACACTTCCCCAGCTCCTGGCGGAGAAAGAGTGCGTCTCCCTTTCCCACGCCCTGACCACAAACCCTCGGGAACTTCAGGAAGGCCCCTTGGGGCAAAGCTGTGTCAGCAGGTGCTGAGGGGTCAGGAGGGGCTGGCCCGGGGTCCAGAGACTGGGAGGACACCCACGTGGCTCCACAACTAGTTGCACCCAGGGGCTGAGCCGGCCTAGCGTCATGAGGGTGAGGCGGGCTGCTCAATCATCCAGGCAAATCCCACCCCACATATCCTTTCTGCACATCAGAAAGCAAACCGACCTCTCACGTCAAACAGCAGCAGGGAGGAAGGTCACTTTCTGGGGGTCAGCCGGACAGACCCTCTGGCCTCGGGATCCACCCACCTCTGCGGGGCTGGGCCCCACCACGGTCAGGGCTGGCCTGGGCATCAGGGTCTCCCCTTGACGTGCTGGGGCTGGAACTAGAATCCCCCTGGGGGCCTCTGGGGACCCGGCACGGGGAACTGATGGGACCTGAGGTCCCAGTGCCACTCTCAGTGCCCTCCCATGGCCCCCCCAGACCCAGGGTGCCACCCCCATTGTGTGGAATAGGATGTGCCCCTGGCCCCTGACCCCGCCCTGGGGCTCTCAAGGCTGCAGACTTTGGGAAGTGGATTGTCCCCCATCCCCCATGGGCCTGGGGTGGGGGGTGGGGCAGCCCCAGAGACCCATCCGCCCAGCCCTTGTGGGCAGAGGCGGCACGCCCAGCTTGGTGGTGACCTTCCCGTCCCTGGGCCAGGCCCGGTGGACGCAGCACGGCCTCGCTGCAGAGGTGATCCGTCTCGGGCGCCCGGCTGCTCACCTCGGTGACTGCATCCTGCGCCGAGCCCCCGAGACACCCCCCCGCCCCCCGCCCTGCTTATTGGGCCATGCTTCATCCTGCGTCTGCGGGGAGAGGGCCGGAGTGAGGCCAGCGGCGTCCAAGCATGATGGAGGAGGCCGTGCCCACACGGCGGGGAAGGGCGTTCAAACGGCAACGGCGGAGGGGGCCTGAGGGGCTCTGCACGGCCGGCTGGCCTGACTACAGCCGGAGTGGACACCACCTCTCAGTGCCAGGGCTCCAGGACCCCCATGGCCCTTGGTGAGCCACCTCTGTTGCCACAACTCAGAGCCCTGGAAGCCGGGGGAGGGGGGGGGCAGGGGGGGCTGCTGGCTGAGGCGGGGGAGGGGCTTCTCAGGAAATGCCGATAGGAGAAGCAGCATGGAAGGCTGAGCCGAGAAGCCCTCCCTCTTCAGAGACTCAGCGATCCTTGCCTGCTCTTCTTCCTCCACCCGCAGCGTGATGACGTCTATGCCCACCTCTGCCCAGAGGGCCGACGGAGAGAGACCTCATCCTCAGATGTTCCCGGGACTACTGCCCTGGGGGAAAGTGGGGGGCAGCCTTCTGAACAAAGACCCTGCCTCATGTCTCCACAGGGAAGCTAAATGCTGCCTGCACCCTCGTCCTCCCCGTAGCCGGCTACAGGAGGGATCACGCATCCCAGAGGGAGATCACTGGCCAGCTGGTGTTTGCGAATCCATCACCCCGCCTACCTTCCGAGTCTGTCCTTGTCTGGGCGCTGCGGTCCCTGTGCCCTCGTGGGGTGCGGGCTGCCCTTGGTGCTGGCTGGGCATCCACCTGGGTCTCCTGGTGTAGAGGGGACACTAGACAGTCCTGGAGCCACCAAAGGCTGCGTCTTCCTGCCAGGCTCTCTGCCAGAAGCCGCACCTTGCACCTCAGCTTCTGCACTGGACAGGGAGACCCTTCCTCTGGGGGGGGGTGGCCCAGGCCAGTGCTGGGTGGCCCTCACATGCCAGGACAGTGCTGCTCCCACCTGGCCACACCTCTTTGGCTGGCACAGGCTGACTCCACGGTGGCACAGATGGGGCGCTGGACCCCTCCACCCAAGTGGGCTTTGCTGCTCCTGGGGATTGAGAAGTCGACCCCTTCCCTGCAGCTCTGGCTTTGGAGGGGTGGGGTGCTCGCTGTGGCACTGGGGGTGTTCCATTTCCTTCATGCTGGGGTGAGGTGCTCATTCTGACTTTGGGGTGCTCCTTCCTGCTTTGGGGTGTTCTGGTCACTGCGTGCCAGGGGCAGCACTTGATTCCAGCCATGGAGGTGTTCCTTTATCTCTGTGCTGAGGTGCACGGCTTGACTTAAGTTTTGGGGTGCTCCCTTGCCTGTGTGCAAGGGTGCAGCACTCGATTACAGCTTTGGGGTGCAGCACCGCCCTGCACTCCAGGGTGCTGTGCTTGACTCTGGCCTTGGGGTAACACCCCTGTATGGCGGGGATCAGCCCTTGACTCTAGTTTTAGGGTGTCATGCCCCTGTAATCAGGGTACAGTGGTCGACTCCGGTTTGGGGGTGTCACCTCTGCAAGCCGGGCGCAGCGCTCCACTCTGGCTCTGGCTGATGGAGCTCAGTCCTGGGACAGCCGGGTGTGTGTCTGGCCCAAGGCTGTCTGAGCTGCAGAAGCCCCCGGGCCCTCAGACGTGGAGGGGCTGGATAGAGGAAGGGGGTCTCTGTCGCTGTGGGGGGTCTGCGTTCTTTCCCTGGGAAGCCCCCACTTACTCAGCCTCCTGCTGACCTGAGGAAGACTGCGTGTTTGGGCACGGCTGCTCAGAGGCCCCCCCCTCTGGAAACATAGATCACCCCTCTTCTCCTCCCCCCGGCAGAGCAGATGCTAACCTTCCAGTCAGCGGGGAGATGAGAGGCATTTAGCAAACCGTGGTGGAGTGGCCTGGAGTTATCACTCCGGTTTCAACTGGGACCATAAAATTTTATGAGCTATTAAATTGTCCTAAAAACTCCTTTAACATACAAACTTGAGTGTCTGCGATTGCCCATTACGAAAAAGTGGGTTACTTTGGGAGAACTTTTACCACTTAGACTCAATTGTGTTCCATCAATAAAGCTTGTAACTAGTCCCGCTGTCTGGTACGCGGTGGCTGCCCCAGGACAGCGGGTCACCCCTGAGTTCTCCAAGGGGTTCCCCTCCTGTCCCTGACCGCAAGGACTTTCCAGGGAGCAGCGTCAGGAGGGGCTGGGGCAGGGCTGGCTGTCAGGGCCCAGGGCCCTCCAATGGGACAGGTCGGTGGGCTGGTGGTCAGAGGGCTGGTGGTCAGCGGGCTGGTGGGCAGCGGGCTGGTGGGCAGCGGGCTGGTGGGAAGCTGGTGGGCAGCAGACTGGTGGGAAGTTGGTGGACCAGGGACTTGTGGTCAGTGACTTGGTAGTCAGTGGGCTGGTGGTCAGTGGGTGGGCTGGCTGTCTCTGGAGGCGGAGTCAGAGCAGGACTGTCCCTTCAGAAGCTGCATGTGTTTGTCAAGCACGGGGGTGGGGAGGGGGATGCCCTACTGTTCCCTCTGCCACTGTAGAGACCCAATGCATCAAGCCCACTGCCACGGCTGGTGTCCAGCATTGCAGACAGCCCTTTCACCATGGAAAGCGGCTGCACAACCAGCACCTGCAGCCTCACTGTGGCTGAAGCTGGATGTCCAGACTGGGGCCCGGCACTCTCCCGCGCTTGCAGGAGCTTGGTGACCTGGCAGCTGTGCCGTGGTCAGCTCTCCGAGCCGCCCTGGGAAGCCCACAGGGATGGTCCTGCTCTGTCAGACGGGCCATGAGCTTGGGTTGGGTTCCCTGGAGGATGGGGTGGGGTCTGTCCGAGTGAGTACCGCTCCGCCCAGGGCTCAGAGGGGAGAGGGCTTCTCAGAGAACCCAAACTCCCTGCCACGGGTGCCCAGTGACCCTCAGGACAGGCAGGCGCCACCCCTGTGGGCGTCCATCTCTCTCCATGGGAGCAGAAGCCTCCTCTTCCTCCTTCGGAGCAGCTGGGGGTTTGAACTGCTGATTTGCACACATGCCACTAGGCCGGGGACCTCCTTCCAGCACAAGGAGCCCTGGGGTGCTGCCGCTCACCCTGAGGCCGGCAGTTCAAATCCACCCGCTGTCCCTTGGGAGGAAAATGAGACTGACAGCCCCAGAGGCCCCAGGTACAGCGCTGTCCTTTTTAAATTAAAGGATCGTTTCATCGGGGTGGGGAGCCTCTTCCGGCGCCTAAAGCAACCGGTGCATCCATTGCTGCAAGCTTTTTTGTACCTGTGCCGCCATCATCATTTTCTAAGCCAGCGGTTCTCGACCTGTGAGTCGCGACCCCTCTGGGAATTGAACAGCCCTTTCCCAGGAGTCACCCGATTTGTCACAGTAGCAAAACTATACCGATGACGTAGCCACAAAGATAACTTTACGGCTGGGTGGTCACCACCACACGAGGACCTGCATGAAAGGGTCACGGCAGGAGGAAGGTTGAGAACCGCTGCTCTGGACAGTGACTTCCTACTTGAGGCCCTGGTATCAGCTCCTCGTTTGTGCCTCCCTCCCCCTCTGCCCCCCTCACGACTCCTTGATCAATTACAAGCGATTATTCTCTTCACATATTACCCTGATCTTCATATCCCTCTTCCCGGTGGGTGGCGGGCGATGCCAGGGGTGTGCTGAGAGGCTGAGGTCTCCTATGCATGGCTGGGGCATCCGCAGAGGTTGGAGGGCACCATGGATAAAGAATCTCTGGGTCCCTATAATAAAGGCCGTTCCAGGAAGGGAGACAGGCCCAGGGAGAAGGAAGGTCTGTGCGTCCTGTCCTGTTCCCCCAACCCCGGTGCTGGCTGGAGGCTGTCTAGCTGGCTGTGCCTGGCCCTGCTGTCCAAGGGGCTGGGCCACCCTGGCTAGGCTGGACCCAGACCTGGTTCCGGTGCTATCCCCTCCCTCTGGGACCCCTGTCCTCTCATGCGCAGGGGGTGGTCATGCCCCCTGCCGGGTGGGCTTGTGGGGACGCAGCTGCTGAGAAGGCAAGTCAGCAGGACCTGGTGCCGTGGTTTAAGTTGGGGGCTGGGTGGGGCACTGTGGGGTGCCTGGAGGAGGGCCAGGGCAGGGCTCTGATCCCCAGGGGGTCCGGGCATGCTGGTGATCATGGTGTGTCAGGGCCTGTGGGGTCTGTGGGGGTCTGTGGGGGTCTGTGGGGGCCTATGGGGGGGGGGCTGTCAGGCCTCCCGGGAGCTGTGACCTTGGCTTCTCCCTGCCTCCTGGAGGTGGCCTCTCTGGACTCTGGGACATTCCTGCCCTTTCCTCCCTGTCCCGAAACATCATGAAGGGGGGTGGGGTGCCACAGCAGCCAGTGTCCCGACACTCCCAAACCTGGGGGCAGGGGTCAGGACATCCAGGATGCTGACCCCGGGGCCATTAGGAAGGTCAGCATAGAATTCACATCTGGAGTGGAAGGCCACTGGACAAACCTTCAGGCTGTGTGTGTGTGTGTGTGTGTGTGTGTGTAGCCTGGGTGGTGGGGGTGGGGGCGGGTCTCTGTGCCCGCAGAGTGGGGGCGGGGAGAGGGGTGTAGTCTTGGGGTCCGGGCGGCATGAGGATCCAGGTCCCCATGGTTCCTGGGGACAGGGAGCTGGCTCCCAGCTGGCTCCGGGCTGGAGCACGCCTGCCTGGAGCTGGGGGTGGGGGAGTGTGTGCAGAGGGGTCAGTGTACAGTCTGCTGCGGGAGTGGGCCTGCCAGGCGCCAATTAGCCGTGTGTTCGGGGACCTGTGACCCCGCCTGCTGGTGATAGGGTGGGAGACCTTCTCCCAGACCTCGAGCTGCCTGGCCTGGAAGCAGAGCTGGCGTTCCACGCCTGGAGGAAACGCCTGGCTGGTCAGAGACCTTGCCGGGAATGGATGTCGCCGTCAGGCGCCAGGACGGAGACCCCGCCCACCACCAGGGCCTCCCGGGTCCTCTGAGGGAGGAGCAGGGTCAAGTTCAGGGTCAGCCCACCAACCCAGCCCCCGCCTCCAGCCCAGCTCTTTCTCCACCTCTCTGCACAGAGCTCATGGCCAAAGGATGGAGTCTCAGAGGGAGGCCCCGGGGAAACGCATGGGCAAGTCCTCCCACTGGGCAGTCATTGTCACTTGAGTATGAATGAGCTCTTCAGACTGCCTGGGACACGGAGCCTGGAGGGAGGGGGACTCTGAAGGCCACGCAGGTGAAGGGAGAGGGCAGATCCAGCCCGTTCTCTGTCCTCATCACTGCCAGCTGCAGAGTTGTGATCTGCACCCACCCCCTGCCCCCGAGTCCCACCCCACCCCGCTCTGCCCCCAAAATTTTCACGTCCCAGAGGGGCTGGGGGGGGGCTTTTTATCTTAAAGGAGTTCCCTGGGGGCGTCCCAGGTGCCGGCAGCTTGCCTGTCAGCCCCCATAGTCCCTTGTGCAGGACCAGTCTGGCCGAGCCTTGGGCTGCCTGCTGCTGTCCCTGTCCTGGCCTGTCCTCCATCTGCTCTGAGCCAGCCTCAGCCTGGGGCACACCTGCAGTCCCGCCCCCGCCCCCCATAGGGTGGGGCTCCCCCTGCCCCTCGCATGCCCTTGGTCTTCTTTTCCCCCGCCCCTCACCCAGTCTCCCCTCCTTCCACTCCTCACTCAGGTGCTGGGCTCAGACCTAGACCCCATCCTTTCCTTGGGAGGGAGCCTGGTGTTGGCACTCACCTGACATGACCTGGGCTCAGCTCTCATGCTCAGGGAGGGGCTGTGGGCCACTGAGTCTGCCTAGGGTCTGCGCCTGGACAGTGGTGGCAGAAGGGCAAAGTGCTGGGCAGGCTGCCCAGGAGGGGCTTGTCCTTGGCCTCGTGTGGCCGGCTGAGGGAGAAGGCCTCACGGGTCACCCTTCCCCGCCTGGCTCTGAGGGGGTGCTACCAGACGTGCTGGTCCCCAAGGTCTGGGGGCGGGTCCCCAGATGGCACTGTACGTGTGAGCAGGGCAGCTCCAGACACCGGCCTCCCCCCACCCCTATGAATGAGGTCGGCCCAGCTGGCACAGAAACCATCTGGAGTTCTCCTCTCTCCTGGGCATGTCTGGGGTGGTTTGGCTGGCAGGTTCCCCCAGCTCAGTCCTGCCGGGGAGTCCCCGCCAGCCGCCAGGAGCCTGGGGGTGGACGGCTGGCAGCCCTGGCATTGGTTGGCACCCTCAGATGTCTCTCTCTTGCAGTGCTTGCCCCAACACCCATCTCCCAAATGGGCCATTTCCCAGGATGCCTGAGGCTCCCAGTGTTGGCTGCCTCTGGGGCTGGGCTGCCCCTGGCTATGCCCCATCAACACAGGTCCAGCCAGCCCCCATGCTCAGCACTGCAGGTGGGGCTGTGGGGAGGGGGCAGGGCCCCCCTCGGTGTGCACACCTGGCCAGAGTTGGCGGCTGGGACCTATCTCGGCTAGGACAGGCTTCCTTTGGGTCTGTTTCCTCTGGGCACATGGGCTCACCAAGAACCCCGCCCCCCCTGCCCCTGCTCCGTCCCTCAGCTGCCTGCCTTGCAGTCCCCGTGGTTCAGCCTCTAGCCCAGCTCTCCTGCTACACCCAGCCTCCCTGGGTGTCTCCCCATGTTCCTGGGTACTGTCTTCAGTCTGACAGTCCCCTGTGGCCTCCACCTCCACACCCTTTGCCACATCCTGGCCTGGGGTGGCGGCCGGTGTGTGCATGTGTGTGTGAATGTGCATGTGCATGCATGCATGTGCCCATGTGTGTGTGCATGTGTCTGTGTGTGCCTGTGTGCGTGTGCATGCGTGTGTGCGTGCTGGTGGTAGGCTGTGGCCCTAGGGCTCTGTTGGGTCTGTGGGCTGTCACTGCCCCCACAGCTGGTCTCCGTGTGCGCTGTGCAGTGATGGACTTGGGTGTGGAGGGGACCGCAGGGCACCATCCATCGCACCCCTGCTCAGAGGGTGAAGACAGAGAGCAGTGGACTCTCACCTCCTCTGATGAGACCCCCCTCAAGACCCTCGGCAGGAGATGGTGAGTGCCCGCTGGACCCCCCAGGAGACAGTGACTTCCATGGCTGGCCAGCGGGGAGGGAACCTGCTGTCATGCTGTCACCGGTGGAGGCCGCGCCTCTCCTGGGCCTGGCTGGTCCCCACAGAGGCCCCAAAGCCCTCGGCTCTGTCATTACTGTGCAAAGTGCTGCTGGCAGCGCGAGGTCCCCAGCACCCAGGCACGCTGCCAGGCTGGCCAGGCGCCAACGGCCGGGTTCCTGCAGACTCTGCTCCACCGCAATCGGTTCTCCTGAAGCAGGGCCTGCAGCGGAACCAGAGAGACCCCACCGGCCCTCCCAAGGTGGTGATAGGCCAGTAGGCTGTCAGGCTGCGCCAGGCTGTGCGGGGTTCCTGATTGTGCGCACAGGCACGCCCACACCCAACTTCCCACCACAGGCCCCCCCACAGGCCACACTGCGAGCCTGACGCAGCAGGCACGTGCAGAGCAGGCCCAGACACTCACGCACAGGTCCACAGAAGCACACACACAAACACACACACTCACACTTACTTATTCACATGCACACACACATACAGGTCCACAGAGGCACACACACTCACTCACGCACTCACACTCACTCATACAGGTCCACAGAGCATGCTCAGACCCTCACACACACTCACATTCACACACACACATCCACAGAGCATGCTTACACACGGGTCCAGAGGGGCACACTCACACACACTCACTCACTCACACACACACAGAGTAGGCCCAGGCACTCACAGATCCACAGGCACATACTCACATGCACTCACAGACACACACACAGACCCAGATAGACAGGCACAGATAGACAGACACAGACACACAGAAACAGACGCACACACACATGCACACATACAGATAGACACACAGACACAAACAGACACAGACAGACAGACACAGATAGACACACCCAGAGATACACATACCACACATAGACACAGCACATGCTCACACATGCACAAATACATACACGCATGCACACACATGCACATATGCATCCAACACAAGACACACATGCACACATATGGATGACATATGACCAGGGGTCCTGGTCTAGCCCCCCCCCCTCTCAAGGCACACACACACACACACACACACACACACACACACATGCACACACAATCGGGGCCTGGCTAGCCCTCAGTACATCTGTGCACACGTGCGCAGGTCCACAGTCGGGGCCTGACCGGGTGCTCACCACATCAGGGAGGATGCAGCCCGTGCTGGTGTGGAGCTGGTCACAAGCGGGTGCTCGGTGGGGCAGCTGGGACCCCCGCACTCCCCTTCTGGGTGGGCAGAGCTGGAGAGGACCCCCAGACGACTTCCAGCCAGGAGTGAGCTGTGTGGGTCAGGGGCCAGTCTCATTGGCCCACAAGCCAGGGGGGTTCACTGGGCTCCCTTCAAGCGAGGCCTGGGCTGGTTTCCCACGTGCCAGTCGATGCGGGGCCCTGAGGAGGCTCGGCCTGTGTGGACGTGCTGGCCATTTCTCCAGCACCACTGGCTCCATGAGGGGCCCGGCCCCACTGAGGGGGACCCTGGCGGCTGTGCTGGGCAGGAGGGGATGAGGGCTCCGTCTGTGAACTGCAGCCCAGTCCAGCCTCACGGCGGCCGTCATGCCAACAGAGTGACCGGTCCTGGTGGGAGAGACGGTGAGAGAGAGGCTCTGGTCAGCTTGGCTGGGCCATGCGTCTCGGTGGCTTGTGATGATGTCATCATCCTCGTTGTGGCAGTGACATCATCTCCTGTCAACTTGCGAAGGGGTGGAATCCAGCCTGTCAATCTGGTCGCAGCTGGCTGACCCCATGTGGAGGCGTGACAGAGATGCACAGCTCACTGGAGCCGGGACACTCTCTGCTTCATCTTCTTGCCGACTCTGATGGAGCCAGAGCCTGGAGCTGGAGGGGCCACGTGGAGACCCACGTCAGCGCTGAGATGCTTCCACCGCCACCGGATCCACAAGACCTTCCACCCGCTGACCTGTGGTCCCCCTGCACTTGGTGTCATTGCCTGTGCTGCGGGAGTCTGAAGAAGAACCTACAGACTGGTGTCGGACAGAGGGGCTAACACTGGACGTATGGACTGGATCTGGATGGGGCTGGACTGTTTTCTCAACATGCAATTGCTCTTTTCTATAAAGCTGTTTCTTAGACATAGGTGGGCGTCTATGAATTTGGGTCTCTAGCAGACTAGCACACTCATGATGGGATCTCTGTGGACGGGCCCCACCCGATGCCAGGGGGTGTTCCCTGGGGTGGGGCCCACAACCCCTTCATCCTCCAGAGAGAAAAGAGGGGGGGGACCAGAGAGGGGTGACCTGCCCTGGAGGGAGCAGCTTTCCTCTGGGAACCTCCTCAACTTGGGAGACAGATGAGAAGAACCTTCTCTTGGACTAGAACCCAGAGAACAGAAGAATGGCTTCCCTTGGAGCCAATGTCCCAGACTCAGCAGTCGGTCCATCTGACGAAACAGCCAGGACATGTGTCCGTCCAAGCGCCCCCTGGCCACGTTCATCACAAGCAGGACCAGAACAGGGAGCCGTTCTCCGTGGCTGCAGCGTGAGCTCACATGTAGCCGTCCGTGGGCACCGGGCAGACCACCTGGGCTTCCTTCTGAGGGCAGGGTGGACTTCACAGCAGCCGACAACAGGCAGCAAGTCTGGCCACGAGAAAGACACCAGGCCCCTGTCCACCAAGGGGCGTCCTGAACTCAGAAAGCTGCTGCGTGCAAAACCCCAGACCATCAGTCTGACCAGGGAAGGTCCATGGAGCCTCAGGAGACAGTGGGAGGGCTGGTGGGACTTGGAGTCTGGAGGGGACCCCAGCACAACGAAGGGACATGGGTGGGAGAGTGGAGGACACAGAGGGCCGTGGTTGGATGTCCCGGTGTCTGCGCCGGCTTGCAGGGCCCGTGGACGACAGGCCTGGCTGGTTCTGCACTGTCCTCCACACCACCATCATCCATGGTTGCAGGCATCGTGTCTGTCTGTCCATCTTGCTAAGGGTCCTCTTCTCTCCCTTCCCTGTACCGAGCGTGTGGTCTCTCCTGACGGCCTGTCCCCTGTGGAATCTCCCCCCTTTGGCTTCTAAGGTGCAGTTGAAGTGACTTCTCCCAGGTCAGGTTTCTTATTCTCGGGCAGGCCGTCCTCGGTGGCTCCCAGATTCATGGCCAGGCCCGTGGCGGAGCGTGGCCTCTGCTTGGTCCTCCCAGTCCCCGTCGAGTGTCCTACAAGGATGGGGAGTGTCAGAGTGGCCACGTCCGTGTCAGGTTCACTGACGCCGTCATTGGGACTGCTTTGCTCTGCGACACGACACGTTCCTGACTCTCCCGACCGTGGACTGTGCGGCCTTGCGTTTGGGTCCGTGTGGAATGAAGGCCGCGGTGGCTCCGTCTTTCCTCCACTCGTCACGACGCTGTCCACGCGTGAAGCGTTCCGCCTCCTTTCATGGAGCTGCAGTGCTGACCGCCCTCGGTGAGGGGTCGTGACGACCTCTCGCTCCCAGCCAGGAAGGCGGGGCCACTGTCCTCTTCTGGTCCAGTTGCTCAGATGACCCGCTCTCCACACCGGCAGCCATGAGGTCCAAGCCAGCTCCTGGAGCCCCCAAGGAAAGATTTCCACAGCTGTGGACTGTTACGGCGGAGAGAGCCTCCTCTTTCTCCCAAGGAGTGGCTGCCGGGTTTGAACAGCCGCCTCTGCCGTTGGCAGCCCCCCTCCAGCACCCCCAGGATGCCTTCTGCTCTGCGCTCAGAGAGGAGAAGCAGGGTGACACACATCTTTCAGGATCCAAAGCCTGGTGACATTCCCTTTTTTTTCCTTTTCTGTTTGAACAATGGACATTTCGTCTGCGCAGAGAGGTTCCTCAGGGCACAAGTAAACATCTTGGAATTTCCGTTTTCCCTCCGTGTTATCTGTCACTTACTCTGATTCAAATGTCTTCTGCGCCCAGCCAGGAAAGTGCAGGCATCTTTTGGTCATCTCTGAGGCTGGCCACGGGAGGCCTGTTTCCTCTCTGGCAGCTCCCCGTGGCCTTCTTCAGGAACCATCTTGGAACAGGACATCTCACTGGCGTGCGATCGTCACCCCCACGTTCCACCAGGGCCCTTCTTTTTTCTGGAATGGGACAAAGGACGGGTCTCTTCTCCTCGACCGGCCACCTGCTGTTTCTCCAGCCGCGCTTCCCTTGGGACCCCACCAGCTCCCGGAGCTTTGCTCCTGGCAGAGCCTCCCATGCAGCTTGGACTTCTCCCAGCACCGCTGGTTCTTGCCTCTGTGCTGCCTCTGGAGACAGTGGAGAACCGACCGGCTCTTTTTGGCAGAGCGACTCCCCTCTTCCTTCCTTCTTCTTCTGAAGCTTCCTGCGTGGCCCACGGCTTCGCCCATGGGATCCTTCAATTGTGCAATGTGGGGCTCGGCTCTTCCCCACGAGGCTTCCAGTCTGAGCTGTTCTCAGCACTGCCTTCCGACTCTGGGGCTTGGCACGTCCCGTGAGCGTGCTTACTCTGCTCTGTCTCCTCAAGCTGCCCTTTGACCTGATATCTGTGTTGAGCTTCTCTCTCTCTCTGCTCTCTCTCTCTCTCTCTCTCTCTCTCTCTCTCTCTCTCTCTCTCCCTCTCCTCTTTAAGGGTCTTCTACTGTCCATGGGATGATGTGTTTCCTGACCTCTTGCAGCTCGTCGGCCGACTGCCACTTGGTGTTCAAGCCTCTGATCCGATCTTGAGATGGGATGGACTCTAGGCTGTGTTTGCGGCTGTTGGACTTGTTTGAATTCTCTTCGGCGTCCACGCATGAACCGTGGACACGATGGCCCCACCACGGCCAGCCCGGCCGGGCTCTGTCTGGGAACACTGGGCGTCCACCGCCC
Source organism: Nesogale talazaci (assembly GCA_004026705.1). Taxonomy (NCBI): domain Eukaryota; kingdom Metazoa; phylum Chordata; class Mammalia; order Afrosoricida; family Tenrecidae; genus Nesogale; species Nesogale talazaci. The sequence continues at coordinate 3,504 of PVJH01036512.1, read as the reverse complement.
CTTCCTGAAGATGTCATCAGCGCGAGGCCGGCGTTTCCCATCCGACGGGGGCCGTATGCAGCGTCCCTGCTGACGTTGTGAAAAGTTGTTTGGCAGTGAGGAAATCACAGGTCTTGCACAAGTCTGTCATGCAATCTCCAGCTTTGCTTCTGTCACCAAGGTCAAGTGCTTCCTCGTGGTTTCCAACGTCGGCCTTCAGTCACCAACAGCTCCCAGTGTGTCCAGATGGCAGGCGTCGTCCGGTCCAGACTGAGGCACTGGGCAGACTTTGACCTCTTCCTCAGCGGCGTGGTGGTGGGTGCGTGCACTGGGACAACAGTTGTGCCGTCCGGACCTCCTCGTCGGCGCGAAGCTCTGCTCTGATTACACACTGTGGTGCACTTCAAGTAGATCTCGCACGGTTCTCTGGGGACCGTGAAGGTGAGGACCTTTCTCTTGCTGATGTCACTTCTGATGTCACAGTTAGTCCTTTGGGCATCCAACAAGAAATGGCCAATACCAGTTCATTTCAGCTCACAAAGGCCTCGACTACTGATTTAAAAAGATCATTTCACTCCCCTTCCCCGCTCCTCTGCTGCCGCCGCCATGAAGGTCAAGCTGTGCAGTTTCAGCGGCTACAAGATCTACCCCGGACACGGGAGGCGCTACGCCAGGACCCATGGGAAGGTTTTCCAGTTTCTGAATGCAAAATGCGAGGCGGCATTCCTTTCCAAGAGGAACCCTCGGCAGATAAACTGGACTGTTCTCTACCGAAGGAAGCACAAGAAGGGGCAGTCGGAAGAAATTCAAAAGAAAAGAATCCTCCATGCAGTCAAATTCCAGAGGGCATCCCTGGTGCATCGCTTGCTGACATCCTGGCCAAGAGGAATCAGAAACCTGAAGTTAGAAAGGCCCAGCGCAAACAGGCTCTCAGGGCTGCCAAGGAAGCACAAAAGCAAAACAAGCTTCTAAAAAGACAGCAATGGCTGCTACTGAGGCTCCCACAAAGGCAGCACCTAAACAAAAGACTGTGAAGCCTGTGAAAGTTTCCACTCCCCGGGTTGGTGGAAAATGCTAAGTTGGCAGATGCGACTTTCCAATAAAGATGCAACTGAGGGAAAAAAAGATCATTTTATTGAGGGTCCTCATAGCTCTTATCACCATCCATCCATCTGTCCATGTGTCCATCCATCCATCCATCTGTCCATCCATCCATCCATCCATCCACCCATCCATCCATCCATCCGCCTGTCTGCCTGTCCACCTGTCCGTCTGTCCATCCGTCCATTGTGTCGAGCGCAGGTGCACAAGTATTGCCATCATCATTTCTTTCTGCTTGAGCCCTTGGTATCGGCTCACCCCCTCCCACACACACACCTCACGAACCCCTGATCATTTATAATCCTTTTCTTGTCTTATATTGACTGCTATCTCCCTTGCCCCCCTTTTCTGTAGTCTGTCCTCCTGGGAGGGGGTTATATGGAGACCATTGTGACCAGCTCCCCCTGTGTCCCCCCACCTTCCCCTTCCCCTTCTGGGGGAACAAGCTCCCCCTTGCTTATCTGTCCTGGATTCCCAGGACAAGCTTCTAAAAACAGCAATGGCTGCTACTGAGGCTCCCACAAAGGCAGCGCCTAAACAAAAGACTGTGAAGCCTATGAAAGCCTCTAAAGCAAGCTTCTAAGCAAGCTTGTGCATGCTTATCTCTACTTGTGCACATGCTCTGGTCCAGGCGGATTCGTCAGGGAGACGGGGGGCCATGACCGTGGCAGGGAGGGGCATTCAAGACCTAGAGGAAAGTGGCATGTCTCATCGGTGCTCGTCCCCTCCCTGGGAACGTTCTGGGAGGGGACGTCCAGCTGTCTGCAAAGGGGCTTTGTCCACCCGGATGTGGGCTTTGTCCTGGGTCTCTGTGGATGGTGGGGGGGGTATTTCCTGCGTTCCACTCTTTGTCTGACAGGCCCCCTTGCCTAGACGTCACAGAATCCACGTTCCTGCCATGTGGCGCTCTCTGTGGGTGTTTCTTCTCGTCTGCGTGTGCCCTGCCAGCACACGAGGACGGTCTCCCACAGACGCTCCAGCACATCATGCCATCGGTGACTTTGGGCCTGTTCCGAGAGCTGGCAACCCGGGGCTGCCTCTGACCCCTGCCTCTGTCCCCCGGGATGTCTGGTCCTTGCCGAGACCTGGTCGCCTTGAGTGTCTGACATCGTCCCTCCCCCCTGAGCCCAGGACTCACACCAGTCCAGATACCACCCCTTCCCCCACGACCTGCCGCAGGAGTCCGTCCGTGCGTACAGGACGGGGTGTGTGCGGAGGAGTGAGAGTCACAGCCTGGCCATGGCCATGTGTCAGGAACTTGGATTTCATGATCTTGATGTGGGGACGGGCTGACGCACATCAGTAAGCAGAGCCGAACAATGCAGACAAGACGTAGCACATGTTCTCACGTGTGGGGCCTTTCCCTCTGCGAGAAAGTTCCAGAACTATTCATGCCCTCTGGACCTCAGCTGGATGCCAGCTTGTAGTGTCATAATCTCCCATTCCGTATGAAAGTGGTACCTTTTTGTCTTCTTTTTTTTTTGCGGGGGGGGGGCATCACTGCCCTCTGGTAGGAGTGGGAGGCCCAGCCTTGCTCCTGGAGAGCCGCTGCTGGACTTGAACCGCCAACCCAGTGGGCTGCAGTCCCGCACTCAACCACTACACCATCGGGGCTCAGCTCGCTTTTGTCTTCTCACTTGGCCCAGCTCCCCCAGTCATTTTAATACCCCTTTCTTACATTTAAGAGAAGAGAGAAGCAAGGTCTGAAAATTGGCGCTGACGCGGCTGGTCAGTTTTGCTGCGCCCAGCGCAGTTATTTGCGCAAGTCTTTGACACCGGAGAGCGCGTCTGACTGGCTGCACTGTCAGCTAAGTGATAGGATTGATGACAGGCTTCCGTCCACTTTTTGAATGCGGTTCCATCTGCCCCACTATGGTTGTGATCGACTAGTGGGTGGAGATCGACGTTTGGAGAGGCCCGGTCTCGTGGTTTGTAGGTCAGTGGGAATGAGCTGAAGGCAGACCGATTCTCGCTAAGAACGGTGGAACTTTGGTGTTTGGACTTCGCCCAGCCCCGTGCCTGTCCGGGCTCAGGGGTGGCGGGACAGGAAGTGCCCAACCTGAGCAGTGCAGGGAGGGGGGTGCAGAAGTGGTCATCGTCGTCGTCGTCGTGACTTGCGCTGACTAGAAGCTTTCCTGATCTCCCTCCACCAACAGCTCGGCGCCCTGGAGGGGCAGGGGCAGTGCTGGTGCCCACAGATCGGTGGTTTGAACGCCCGGCCGCTCCTCAGGGAGAGGATACGGGGTCTGCTTCTGTCGAGACCGCAGTCTGGGAGACGCAGGGGCGGGTTGTGACGCAGACGGGCCCTCTGCCAGGAGAGGGGGAGGGTGTGTGTGCAGCAAGCACCGGAGTTAGCGTCTGAAGCCGGGGCCAACTTGGGCACCAGGCACAGGTGGGCAGAACAATCGCCCAGGAGCGTGGGAG
>PVJH01036511.1:0-18739 GCA_004026705.1 Nesogale talazaci | reverse complement strand
GATTTCAATGCCCCATGTCTATAAGATAGACAGGATAAGCAACCCCAGGAGAAAACAATGGGACTGGCCGTTCTGGGGGGACAAGGGAAAAGGGGAGCCAACAAACCCAGGGACAAGAGGAAAACAAGTAATCTAACATAAATAGCAAGGAGGGCGTAGAACGCCTGGTGGGGCTTTGATCAAGTGCAATGTGGCCGAGAGGAATTACTGAGAGCTGAATGAAGGTTGAACATGACAATGGGACAAGAGGAAAGAACTAGGAGACAAAGGGCATTTGTAGAGGTATACATACAGGCATGTACATATGGAAATGCATTTATACATAATTATAGGGACATAAACCTATGTACACATATTTACATGTCAAGTATTGAAGTAGCAGAAAGACTTTGGGCCCCTGCTCAAGAACTTCCTCAATGCAAGAATACTTTGTTCTAATAACCCAGCATTCTGTGATGCTCACCTTCCTGACATGATTGCTGAAGACAAAATGAGTGCATAAGCAAATGGGGTGAAGGAAGCTATAGGTATCAAGCATGAGAAGACCCAAAACAAACAATCATATTGATGGGAATGAAAGGGAAGCCGAGTGGAGACCCAAAGTCCATCTGTAGACAATTGCACATCCCCCCACAGAAGGGTTACAAGAAAGAGACTTACCAAAGTATGGCACCAATGAGACATATAACATTTCTCTATGTAAATGCTTCCTCCCCTGTCCTTTCATGATATCACAGTTCTATTTTACAAATCTGGCTAGACTAGTGCATGTACAGTGTTATGGATAAGATCTCTTGACACACAGAATCCAAAATAGATAGCCTCCTCAGGAACAGTAATAGGAGTATAGATACCAGGAGGGTAGGGGAAGGTGGGGGGAGAGAGAGGGATCTAAAATGGATGGTAATCCCCAGCCTGGGTGATGAACAACAGAAATATGGGTGAAGAGAGACAGCACACTATGTAAGATATGAAAATAATAATAATTTATCAAGAATTAATGTGGGTGGGAGGGTGGGGGAGAGAGGGGGAAAAAAGAGGAGCTGATACCAAAGGCTCAAGTAGAAAGAAAATATTTTGAAAGGGATGATGGCAATATATGTACAAATGTGCTTGAGACAATGAATGTATGGATTATTAATAGCTGTAAGAGCCCCCAATAAAGCTATTTAAAAAATAAAAAGTGATGAACAATCATAACCATGATTTTTAGAACTTTTTTTTCTTTCTTGTACTCATTGTTGTTTGTTCCCCATTTCACCCCAACTCCACCAAGGAACCACTAATCCAGTTAAACCTAACTGCTTCTTTGATAATCCACTTTCCGATGTACTTTGCATAACAGCAAGGCAGCCGACATCCATGGTCTACACTCAGAGGGGATGCATAGGAGGCTTAATCCACGTGTTAATTCCCCTTATGTTTTTGTAAAAACTGAAATAATTTGTAAATGGGTCAAAATGGAGGTCAAATGATAATACTTTCAACCTAACTTCACCTATCATAATCGCCTTTAAAATGCTCTCTGTCAGATAACAAAGCTATTTACATCCCTCCACTATGGTCAGAGAGGATTCACCTGAGGCTTAAACCATCTATGCATGGACCCTGCAAATGCATTTTTGGCTCCCACAGTTGTCCACAGCCTTCTACAAACCAAGTGTTTACAATTTAAGCTCTGTGACACCATTCCCTCCTTCGAATTTAGATTCTATTCCTTATCATCCTTGGATCACACAGGCTAGTGTGCTTCTTCTTTTCTGTGGACGTAGCTGACACCTCACTTAGAGTACTGTTAGATGTTCTTTTGTACAAGCCACAATGCATGAATTGTTGACTTGTACAGATTAAACTCTTCAGTGACTGGAGACTATTTACACAAACAATGAGGGTTGCTGATAGGGAAGACTTCATTGCCAGTGGCAAGCAGAGTCTTTTCGATGAAGGTTCTGTCAATGTCCTTTGACATTTTGGTATCTTTTTATCTTTTTATTTTTTTTGGGGGGGTTTACTGCCCTCTGGTGGTCATGAGCTACCCAGCCTTGCTCTCGGAGAGCTGCTGCTGGATTTGAACCGCCAAGCCAATGGGCCGTAGTCCTGCACTCAACCACTTTGCCAGTGGGGCTCAGCCCTTTGGTATCTTTTTAATTGTAGTTTTCTACAGATGTTATAGAACATATTCTTTTTGGATAGTTTGTTTTTCAAGTTTTTCTCCAGGTCTATAGGTTGTCTGCTAACTTAAAAAAAAATAAAGTCATTTGATGAAGTAAAGTTTTAATTCATAAGAAGTCTCATTTATCTACTTCATCTTAAATTTGTACATTCATCACAATATTTGTTACCCTATCCTTACAAAAGATTGCATCCCATAGTTTTCTTCAAATGTTATCTTCCAGAAATGTTAATGCTTGGTTTAAATGTAACATTTAGGCCTTTGATCCATTTTGAGTTGGTCTTTGTTATGGCATGAAGTACGAATTCTATTGAACATTTGGCAGGTGGATATCCAGTTTTGCCAGTACCGGTTAGTAAAGAGCCTATTTCTGCCTCCACTGAATGAACTTTTACTCTTTGTAAAAAAAAATCAGTGCCCATCATGGTTGGGTTTAATTTGGGGTTCTAAATTATGTTCCTTTGGGTCTATTTGTCTTGTCAAATTAATATGTAGTCTTTTAGGTTACTGTGGCTGGATCATATGCTTCTCTCTCAGGGAGTGTTTTGGTTGTTCTTCAATATTTCTTCAGCTATTCGGGCTTCTATTCTTTCCTTATGAAGTTGGTCAGGTTTCTTTTCCTTTCCAGTAAAGAATAGTGTTGGCATTCGTATGGGGATTGCATTGGTTCTATAGATCATTTTGGGTGTAATTGATATTTTCATCATGTTAAAATTTCCAATTCACGAGCACAAGACACCTTTTTCATTTTTATAGGTCTCTTTCAGTCGCTTGTAGTAGTGTTTTATTATTTCTATTTTGTAAGCCTTTTATGTCCCTGGTTAGGTTAACTCCTAGGTATTTAATCAGTTTGAGGGCTATTGTATTAAGTAAAAAAGTATTGCTCCAAAATCTTAGAAATCTTTATGAAATAAAAATACCAAGATGAGAAGCTATTGTTTCTTTATTTTCAACATTTCCTCCTAACTCCATCACTTTGTATCTACCCCCCTCTTACTGTATATGACCTTTCCCTTCCCCTCAGTTAGTCCTTGCTACTCTCTAGCCCACACCTTCCTCTCCCATCCCCTTTCACCCCTGGTCACTATCAAAGGATGATTCTTTTAGTGTGAAAGTATTTTTTTTTAAAGTTCTTTTACGATATCATTCTCATCTAACATTTGTCCTTTTGTGATTGCTAGTTTCACTCAGCATAATGCCCTCCAGGTTCATCCATGTACTGAAGTGCTTAAAAAATTTTATCATTATTTTGTAACTTTGCATTGTACTTCATCTGATGTACCCATAGTTTAACCATTCCCACCCGATGGGCATATAGGTTGTTTTTCTTCTTTTGCTATTGTGAATAGTGCTCCACTGAACGTGGGTTTGCGTATAACGTTCTGGCTCTTAGTTCTCTAGGACAGTGGTTCTCAACCTGTAGGTCAAGACCTCTTTGTGGGTCAAGCAATCCTTTCATAGGGGTCGCCTAAGACATCAGAAAACCCACATTTCTGATCGCCTTAGAAACTGAGACACCACTCTTCTAACTGCCTCCAGGTGGGTCCACCACATGCAGATAAGCCCACATACGAGTACCTGGCATGAAGACTGTTACCCATGCTATGCCATGCTTTAAGACAAAACTTCATTTATTTGTAATTAGAAATAAATATTTCACAATATATAATGACATGTTTTTGTAATTAATCACTATACTTTAATTATGTTCAATTTGTCACCATGAGAATCCATCTTGTAGGTCAGATATTTACATTACAATTTATAACAGTAGCAGCATTACAGTTATGAAGTAGCAACAGAAGTAATTTTGTGATTAGGAGTTACCACAACATGAGGAACTGTATTAAAGGATTGCAGCATTAGGAATGCTGAGAACCCCTGTTCTAGGATGTATACCACTTAGAAGGATTGCTCGGTCATATGACATTTTTATTTCCAACTTTTTAAGGAAGTGTAATACTATTTTCCATGTGAATTGTACCATTTTATTGTCTCACTGTACATAAAGAAGAGTTTTGACCTCTCCATATCCTTACCAGAATTTATTTCCTGTTTTATTTATTTATTTATTTGGCATAACTGCCTCTGGTGGTCGTGGGTGCTACCCAGTGCCGATTCTGAGAGCTGCTGCTGGATTTGAACTGCCAAGCCTGTGGGCTGCAGTCCTGCACTCAACCACTTATGCCACTGGGGCTCAGCCTATTTCCTGTTTTTAAAAAATTAATTTTACTATTAATGCTGGGGTAATTTGTGCCTCTTAAATGACTAACGACCACAGGCATTTCTCCATAAGTTTGTCAGCCTCTGTATGACTTTTGTAAAATGTCTATTTATGTCCTTTGCAACATTTTATTGAAATATTTTCACTACTAGAATGTTTTAATATCAAAGTAAAATATCATTGTGGCTTTACAGGGTTTCATAACACAAACATTGATTTCCAAAAGTTTTTTTCTCCATTTCTGAAGTCTAAGTATGAAGTCTAAGTTTAAGTATAAAAGTCTAAGACATTTTATTTTAATTAATGTGTCCCTTCCCTCCCATTTTAATACATATACATACAATAGAAAAATGTACAGTACCATTTGTTGAAGAGACTGTTCCCCATTTAATATTGTTTTTGATCCTTGATTGAAGATCAGTCACCTGTACATGAATGAATTTATTTCTGGATTTTCTTTTCTGGCCCATTGGTCTTTGTATCTATCCTTGTAACAAGGCTGAGGTGCTTGGACTACTCCAGCTGTGTAATACATTTTTGAGTTTGGGTGGTGGGAGTTCTCCTACTTTGCTCTCCTTCTTAAGGAATTCCTTGTTAATCCTGTAGCTTTTCCCTCTCCATATGATGCTTGTAGCTAGTTTTTTTTCCATTTCTTTAAAGAATGAAGTTGGACTTTGGATCAGAATTGTATTGTTTTTGCAGATTGCTTTGGAAAATATCGACATTTTCACAGTATTAAGCTTTCCTATCCAAGAACATCAAATATCCTTATCTTTGTGTAGGTCTTTTTTGTGTGTTTCTTGTACAAGTGTTCTACAAGGGTTTTTTTTTGTACAAACCTGTTGTCTTTCTGGCTAGGTTTATGTCTGAGTATTTCATCTTTTGTGTGGCTATTGTAAATGGTATTGTTTTCTTGATGTCTTTTTGAGAGCTCTTTTCATTAGAATACAGGCATCTGACTGATATCTGTGTGTTGATCTTGTATCATGCCACATATCCAAATATTTTATCTTCAACAATATTTTGTGGAATCTTTGGGGTTTTCTACAAAGAAAATCATGCCTTCTGTGAATAATGAGATTTTTACTCCTCCTCCCTCCACCAACTGTTTTCAGTGGACTTCTTTTTGTTGTCTAAAAGTACTGGCTAAGGCTTTCAGGACAATGCTGAGTAAGAATAGTGATAGGAGCACCCACATCTGGTTCCTGTGTGCAGGAGAAATACTTTCAATTTTTTCCATTGAGTGAGATGTTGGCCATTGGCCTTTTCCCAGATGACTTTTATTATGCTGAGAAATGTTCCTTCTCTTTGTATTTTAATCAGTGTTTTATCAGAAATGGGTGCTTGATATTGTCAAATGCCTTTTCTGCATTGATTGATATGATCTGGTGTTTCTTATTTTTTGTTTTGTTTATGTGGTGGACTTCCTTGATTGCTTTTCCAATGTTGAAACATCTTCCATACCCAGTATGAATCCTATTGGATCATAGTTTATCATTTTGGCTATATCTTTTGGATTATATTGGCCAAGATTTCGGCAAAAATTTTTGCATTAAGTTCATAAATACTTATAAATAAAATAAATTATAGTTTTATATCCTTGTAGATTCTTTACCTGGTTTTGGTACAAGGGTTATCTTTGATTCATAAGATTAATTTGGGATCTTACTGTCCTTTTCTGTATTCTGGAACAGTGTGTGTAGAATTGGTGACAGCTCTTCTCTGAATGCTTGATTGAAATCCCTTGTGTATCCAGCAGGTCCTAGACTTTTTTTGGTCGGAAACTTTGTAATGACCTGTTTTATTTCTTCTTTTGTTGTGGGTCTGTTAAGATTTTCTCTGTCAGTCTAAAAATTTGGATAGTGTGTGGCAGTTCCATAATCTTGGGTCAATTTGATACTATTAAGAGTGGAGGGATGGAATCCAGCCTGTCAATCCGGTCAGACCTTTATGATCTCATTTGGAGGCTTGCAGGAGAAAATAGCTCACTGGAGGCCAGATCCACTCTGCTTTGTTTTCCTGATGACAAGCCACATGGAGCTATGCTGATGGAACCAGAGCCCTGGAGCTGGAGGAGCCACATGGAGACCCACGCCACACTGAGAGGCTTTCACCACCATTGCATCCACGAGACTTTCCAACCACTGTCCTGTGCTCTGCCTGCACTTGGTGTCATTGAATGCATTTCATGAATCTGAAGAGGAACTTACAGATTGGTATTAGACATATAGGCTAATATCAGACTTATGGACTTGATCTGGACTGGGCTGGGATGTTTTCTTAATATACAATTACTCTTGATATCAAACTCTTTCTTATACATATGAGTATCAATGAATTTGTTTCTCTAGTCAACATGCACTAACACAGGTAGTTTGTGAGTTTCTAGAAATTTGTCCATGCATTCTAGGTTTCCACACTTGAAGTACTTAGTGATTTGTTATTATTCTTTTAATTTCATTTGAGTTTGTTGTGATGTCACCCATTTCATCTCTAATTCTAGATGTCTGTATCTTCTCATTTTTTTCCTTTATGTTGGCCAGCAGTTTGGTAATTTTGTTAATCTTTTCAAAGAACCAACTTCCTATCTTGTCCATAATTTCCATTATTTTTCTGTTTCCCAATTAATTTATTTCTGCGCTAATCTCTATGGTCTATTTTCTCCTGCTGTTTGATGGTATATTTTTTTCACTCTTGTTTAAGTGGTTGCAGATGTTAATTTTGGTTCTGTCCCCAAAATTTTGATTGCAATAAATTGTGTTTTGATTGCAATAAATTGCCCTCTGATAATTCCTTTTGCTGTGTCCTAAAAGTTCTGATATGCCGTGTTAAACTATTTTTTAAAAATATTTCCTTATAGGTTCATACACTTCTGAAGTTGATGTTTCCATCTTGTTAACTCTTCCTTTAAGAATTCTATGCTCTTAGATCTTTATCACACCAAAACAGCAGTTTTTGTTTCCTCAAAGCACCAAAATTGTGCTTCTTTTCAAAGTTCTTTGAGCCTGGAGAACAAAAAGGTGTCAGGAAGGAATATGTCAGGGTTAGAGGGTAGATGGGATAAGATTTACAAAAGAAATTCTGATAGGATGGCCCTTGCTGCCCTGGAAGAATGAGCAAGCGCATGGTTATGATGGGGAAGATAATGTCTAGACCAGCGGTTCTCACCTTGTAGGTTGCAACCCCTTTGGGGGTCGAAAGAATGACCCTTTCACAGGGGTCGCCTGATTCACACCAGTAGCAAAATTACAGTTAGGAAGTAGCAACAAAAATAATTTTATGGTTGGGGGGCTCACCACACATGAGAAGCTGCATTAGAGGGTCTCGGCTTTGTGAAGGTTGAGAACCACTGCTCTAGAGCAATTTTCCTGGAGCTTGTCTACATTTTCATAAAACAATCATGGATTATGCACGTGTGGTTACCCTGTGTCCTTTAAGAAAATGTATTCCGTGGGAATCCAGAGTATTCCTTGGGAATCTCAAAAGTCAGTTGCCCAAACTTTCTGAGCAGACCTCTCTGCCTTGAATTGAACTGGCCCATCAGGTCCTCTTGGAAGCTATTGTCTGGATTAGACTTTGTTCTCTGGATCGTACTGATAAATCCCCGTCTGATTCATTCCATTAAATCATCATCATTATTTTCACTATTGCTTAAAAGACTGACGACAAGATCAGCCCTTGAATCAGGTGCTCTTCAGGTAACACGCTTTTGGACCCCTTTTGGTGGAAACTGGATGAGGCCAAGATGCTCGCCTAAAATTAAAAATGTAAAATTATGCGAGTCCCCAAGTTAAGTAGCTCTTGTATGAATTCTGCTATTGCTTTCCTTTTTTTATATTATTATTAGGATTTTGGCCATAATTTCTTTATTTCTTGAGGTTCCAGTCTTCTCTCCATTTTTTAACCTTTGAGGTCTTTCTCAAAATGCTGGCTGATTTTCAATTGGTTGTTTCATGTAAGGCAGCACTCCCATTATTTTATTATTATGATTATTAATTTAAGCTTCATTAATTTGGAAAGATGTTCACTTGCGTTTTGTTAAAAAATTCAATCATTTGTTTCATATTATAAAAAAATGTTTCTTTTTTTTTTACAGGTATGCTATCAAGACCATGCAAGAATGTGTTTGCCGCAACCCACAGATTGTACAGACGTGTTTACACAGGTTTTGTTTGGAATAAACCTGTGTAGTTATGAACTGGAACCTTAGTAGCAAGACTTGTTTTGCTTACTCTGGTATATGGCACATCTGACAGATTCTTGATCCAATCTTTGACAATTTCATTTTTCAAAAATGACACAAAAGAGCAAGAAGCTATTCCTCTGGGACCCAATTCCAGCCTTCAATAACTCTTTGGAAAAGCGATAAGAATCTTAAGAGAATGTGATTCTGTTATCATCTATAACAAGAAAGCACTGGGTAAAGTCATAATATAGCATGACTTTGGGAAAGCAGCTTCCACAATGTCAAAGGGAAGATGGATTTGATCCCTTAGCTAGAAAGGCTGGCCGTCATGTGGTGGAGGTTAAATCGATAAACTGTTTCAGTGAGAAGCAAAGGGAGACATCTGAAGTCATCAGACCATCTGCACAGGTTGCTCTCGGATGAATCAAAACTTTTTTTTACAAAGAGATGCCTAACCAAGGACAGAATCCCCAAATGGTCCAACAGTGCCACTCCTTAGCAACAATAAAGGACAAGGCTGAGATTTACGGAAACTGGTAAGGACAACCCCATGGGCAGGAGCAGCAGTGCAAGACTGACAAGCAGAAGGTGTGACTTTGGACAAGGACAGGAGGGGCTCCTGTTTCATGCCTGTTAAACCATTAAGCAAAATGAGCCTCACTTTGGAAAAGGTTAGAATCAAGAGGAAGAATTCAAGACCACCATGATAAAACCACCAGTAAAGGATAAGCTATTGTCAAAGAGTTTACTGCCTTGTTTGGGGGGATGACTTTGGGGAGGCAGGCAGGTGTGTTTCCTGATCTTCAGTTTCCCATTTTTGAATAGGGAAAAAAACAAAGCTTGATATGTACAAGCATTTTCATTTCTTAAAACATAAAAAAAAGCAGTTGCTTTAAAGTCCATTCTGTCTCAAGGTCACTCCAAGTGTGTCCAAATAGAACTGGATTCCATAGACTTTTCAAGGGAAGATTTTTGGGAGCAGATCCCCTGTGGGTAGACTTGAACCTACAACCTACCCATTAGTAGGCAAGCAAGTGAATGCAAAACAGTCTCACTACCCAGGGACTTCTATGGCACCTTTAATATTTTATTTTGTATCTTTTCCACTCAAGCTCAATTCACTTCTATTGAGTGAATTCGGACTCATGGTCACTTTTCTCACACTGTTAATCTTTACCGGGAGAGTGAGCCTCATCTTTTCTGCTGTGCAACGACTGGTGGGCTTGAACTGCCTACACTCTGGCAGCCCACCACCTCTCCCACAGCCCCACCAGGATGCCGTACTTTACTTATTCTAAGTATTATGCTCATGCCTTATAGCTGGTCTTTGACACCATGAGTTCATAAATGAATGTCAGTTAGTCTGATTATTATTAAATCAGAAGCAAAACATGCGCAAGGATTTTGCAGATCACCTAGTAACCTGCTTTCAGATTTTAGATCCCTGCTGTCAGATGAGAAAGTCACTAGGAAATGATTTGGGGCAGTCTATGACGTTTATCAGACAATGCTCCATCAAGTTTTCTCTGATTGATTTCTTTTTGGAACTTAGGTCTCTGGGTGCATCTTCTAGTCAATCTTAGTCTGGAAGCTCCAGAAAAACCTGTCCAGCATGAGGGGCCTGCTTGGTATTTGCAATACGGATGACACAGCTCACAGTATCACAGCCACGTGAAAGCCACCACAACCCGATGATAACGTGGCGGGCTGTTTCTGTGGTTCTGCTCTGTGCCGGGTCACTCTGAGTTGAAGCTGACTTGATGGAGCCTAACAATGACAACAATGCTGATGTTTGAGGCCTCAAAGGCTAACATGGTGTCCTAATCCAAGTCCATTCCAAACAGGGTTCCTAAGGAGCAGGTGAGTGAAGGAAGGTAGTCACACTGAATTTCAGAGTATTCTAGGGAAAAAAAAAACCCTTGCCCAACAACCGTGGCTTGTGCACTAGCTGCAAGAGGTAGACTGAATGAAAGGGATCTTTGACTTCCTGTTACCCCTCACTAAGTAACCATACACTCCCCTTAGCCTGAACACAAGGAGGGAAAACCCTGCATGGAAACCCACTGTCATCAAGTGAATTCCAACAGACTCTACAGAACAAAGTCAACGACTCCTTACATTTCGGAGACTGTAAATATTTACGGAAGCAGATAGCCTCATCTTTCTCCTTCAGGGAAGCTGGTGGGTTTGAACCGTTAGCTCCACAGGGATACTTACCTTCTACGTAGGCGCTCACTTTACTAGACTGGGAAACCTTACAGGAGGTAGAACTGTAAGATTCAGAGAGAGTAACTGAACTGGGAGATTCAGAGTAACTTGCTGAAGTCTCCAGCACCCTTATCGATGTCTGATGCTACCCATTTCATTTCACATATGTGACCCATAAAACGCTGAGAGGTGAAGGAATTTCCCCCCCTCTCCGCAACAAGCAGGGCTGCATTATTCCAATGGCTCTGGACAGGACCCTGTCACAGGTGGACCTCATTGTCTTGTGCTCTGCTCTATGTGCTTTGCAGATATTGAGGTCCTTTCTGTTTGTTTGTCTTTTTTACTTCTCTTTTAGGTGGAAGATTTGTGGCGCCCTGCATCAGGCAAGTCCATCGGCACCATGTGCTTCCAGCAGCATGTGCCCACTTTGTGTCTCTGTGTCCCATGTTGGCCATTCTCACAGGATCTCCGACTTCCTCAGAAGCTACTGTATGCATCGTAGACCACAGTAGAGCGTAAATGATAACACTTTCTTGCCCTAGGAAACCAAAGTGCTCTCAGCGCCCTGTGTGGTGACTGCAGTGGCCTGGGGCCCAGCCCACCACACTCTCAGTCAGAGGTCCGAAGCCATGTGTGTGTGGGGATGGGGGTGGGGGGAGCGACTGTGAGGAAGCACACAGCAGGTAGAGGGGACAACGATGTTGTCACATGACTCACCGGTGGATGAAGTGGTTTTCCTCTAAATACTGACAGCCGCAGGCAATGTCGCGGGCCACGTGCAGCAGGTCCAGCATGGCCAGGGAGGAGGGCTGAGTCTGCGGGAGACAGAAGTCAACCACTGATGAGAAGTCTGTGGGGAGGGAGGGGGACCTCCGAAACACCGGCTTTGCTCCAAAGCACTGGCTGCACCTGAGAAAGCACCTTGCCCATTTCAAGGACTCCTTGGGGGCGCAGCAGAGAAAGCGCCGGGCTCCTGGAAATAGGTCAGCGGCACTTTCAACTCAGCAGCGGCTATAAGGAAGAGAGCTTGGCTGTCTGCTTCCTGGCATCGACAGGCTGGGAAACCCACTGAGCCTAGTAGTGGGTTAGGAGTTGGACTACAGACGGCAAGGTCAGCAGTTTGAACCCGCCCTAGGAGAAACTTCCTGCTTCTGTACACCCTCAGGGGCCGTCCTACCTGTGTGATGTGAGTCAGAAGAGACGCCGTGGCCCTGGGCTTGGTGTCTTTAGGAAACCCTATGGTGCAGCTCTGTTTTGTCCCAAAGGGCCACCTTGGGGCAGAATCTGTTAGGTAGCCAGAACAGGGACTACGGTGTCTACTGGGCATGCTCCTAATTCAGGCTCCGAGCCAGGTAGGGGCGGTACACCTGGGCCCCCAGTCTAGGCCAGGTGGGCTTAATTCAGCCAATGGGGTCAACCAGCGTCGTCAACCACGCCTCCCAGACGAAGGCCCTAAAAAAAGCCTAAATCAGGAGACCACAGTTCTCTTTTCCAGCTGCTCCTCTGGCTCTGCCCTGCACTGCCAGCGGAGGTCTCTCTCGGTCTCTCTCTCTCTCTCTCTCTCTCTCTCTCTCTCTCTCTCCCCCTCCCTCCCTCCCTTCCCCTTCCCTCTTCAATCCCACCCCCTCGGGCCATCACGTGGGTGTGTAGTACCATGTGCCTGAAACTTCTGTCCTTTATAAAAAAAGCCACTTGGATCACAAACTCAGCTTCTTCGTGAATTCTTTCTCCTGCAAAGGTATTTCCCATCCAAAAAATCTAAGGAATCCACTTGATGGCAGTGAGTGGCACACCTGCTGCTTTGCCACGGAGGCGATTCTGGCCCATGTGTGCCCTGTAGTGCATGGAACCTCGCATGGGGTTTTCTTGCCCGTCCTCTTAGGAAGGAAGGCAGAGCGCCAGATTGTCCATCTCTGGAGCTGCTACATGGATTTAAAGGGCCCGTCTTGGCACACCGCAGCCCACCGCATAGCCCCCCACATCCCCCAGCCGCCCTAGAAATTCCCTGTGTGCCTTTAAAGTGTGCAGCTTGCCTGGTCCCGGCCCAGATCAAGGAGTCCTTCTCTGTGGTGGGAGAGACGGGTGTGAGGCTCCCAGAGGATGCTAGAACAGCCAGGGTGACCCTGCACCACAGAAAGATAGGCTGGGGTAGATGTCCCTTCCCATTTAATGCAATTCTGTTCTTTCCCCAACCTCCATCTTTACAAACATTCAACCCTCCAAGTTAAAAAAACAAAACAAACCTGCAATGAAAATCAAGGTGGTGGTGGCAGTAATGTTTTGGTTTTTTTTAAATCTTCAACCTGAGTTAATTTTGTAATTGTGCTAAATATATATGAGTATGTGAAACATGACATTTGCCATCTCAGCAGTCTTCCAGTGCACAATTCAGTGACCTGAATTAATTGTGTAGCCATCACCATTGATCTCTCTCAATTTTTTTCTATTACCCAATTTTAATTAATTTTCTTCCAGAAAATCCAGAATGAAAGTGAGTTGACAAAGAAAAGCTTTAGGGACATGTATGGCAAGTCAAGGGTGACCTCCAGTGTTTGTGCTTACTCTCTGTCACATAGAAGGGGATGTCACCTCATCTTGGGCATGACCTCCCTAGTTTTCTTGGGCATCCTTGATAAGTGCTATGAAGTTTTTCTTGAAGGCTACATCCTATCTCTTAATTCCTAGCCTACAGAATGCAATCAGATAGTGTCATAATCACTCAGTCCTTCCACATTTATTTTACCGCTTCCTTGAGTACACTTTGAAGTCCCCGAGGCAAGGGCTTAATCTCAGGCTCCCAGAGTACCCTGTACCACTCTTGACCTATTGTAGGTGTACAAATAATAGTGAGTGATTGGTTACAACTCTGAACTATGGTTTATCTAGACTCTAGATTCTGAGGGATGTAGTTCCTTTGAATCCCTACACATGGAAAAAGACAAATCCCCTTTAGCTCCTGTTGAGTTGAGTTGGTCAGGTAAACCGATGACTCTTGCTGAATGGAACAAACCCCTAACAGAAAATTCAGATGACTTGCAGATGACTCTCATATTTTGATTTTCTTTCTTTCATATCCTCATGCATCCCTAAGAGGGTGGGGGAGGAGAGGGACTGGGCTTTGTTGTTCAAGGTTGTGCTAGTTATATAATCGCTTGTCAATTTGAGGAGTAGAGTGTATGGGGTGGAGTCTAGCCTGTCAATCAGATCATAGTCAGTGAGGCCTCTGTATGGGCATTGCCTTCTCCTGAGAATATTTCCTCCTTGGAAGTGGGAGAGACTTTCACTACTTCACTCCCTGGGAGATATTGCAGCTGACAAGACACATGGAACTCCCCTAGTGCCCAGTGCCAAATAAGCCACATGGATGCAAGCAGACCTCTGAAGCCGGAGAAGTCACCAAGAGACCCCTGCCAGTGCTGAGATGCTCACAAAGCCACTGGATCCAAAGACTTTCTACTCGCTGGCTGGTGATCACCCTGCATTGGGATTCATTTTATGTGTTTCAGGAGTCTGAAGGGGACTTTATAGATTGTTATTGGACATATGGGCGAATATTGGACTTATGGGCTTGGACTGAACTGGGATGCTTTCTTAAAGTACAATTACCCTTGATATAAAACTCTCTCTTTTAGACATATGAGTTTCCATGGATTTGTTTCTCTAGTCTACTTGGACTAACACAGCAGTTAACCACTGGAAAGACACCTACCATGGCTGGCCCATTGTGGGTGTTCACTAAATGACAGGCAGGTTAGTTAGATTATGGGTCTAGGATTTGCCTGGGGAGAGATGACTCAGAATCCTATATAAGAAAGCAGACCTATAAGCCTCCTAAGAGTTCAGCTACTTGGAGACAAAGCGGGAAGATGTTGTCTCATGTACTTTGGACATGTTGTCAGGAGAGACCAGTTCCTTGAATAAGGACAACATGTGTGGTCAAGTGGAGGGGAGAGGGGGGAAAGCGAAGGCCCTCCAGGAGATGACTGACACCAGGGCTGCAACGACTGGCTCAAGCGGAGAAACAATTTTGAGGATGGTGTTCTGTTGTGCACACAATCGCTGTGCTTCGAAATGGACTCCATGGCACTTAACAACAACAACAGCAGCAAACAAGAGTTCAGGTGTGGAATTCAGGCTCTGAAGCTGTCTGTGGGTTTTCTGAGAAGGCCATCCATCAGAACTCTTTTGAGCACTGGCCTGGGCCAGCAGAGGGGTGAGAAGATTCATGTGTCTCTAGGGCAGGCTTCAATTCTAGGAGAGACAATGTAGGGTCAGCATCCTTCACAGCTGTGTCTTACACTCAGGAGAACAACCCCACATGCCTTTTCTCTGACACAACCTCCTCTGTGGTGGGTAAGGAAGAAACGACTGTCTCCATGATCCAGGTGAACAGACTGGGGGTTAAGTTGACTCTTTCCAGGTCAGGTAGCTCATAAGGGTGGAGGCTGAAAGTCCCCAGAAATGGGTTCACAGAATCTGGGGTGGGGAGGCCAGGGTTCTGGGAGATAAAACTAAGCTTCTGAGGAGAGAGTGCTGTGGAAGGGATAGGGTGTCCCTTCATGCTGTGGATAGCATTTAAGCACAATTACCCTTTATATAAAACTCTCTCTTTTACACATATGAGTTTCCATGGATTTGTTTCTCTAGTCTACTTGGACTAACACAGCAGTTAACCACAGGAAAGACACCTACCATGGCTGGCCCATTGTGGGTGTTCACTAAATGATGGGCAGGATAGTTAGATTATGGGACTAGGATTTACCTGGGGAGAGATGACTCAGAATCCTATATAAGAAAGCAGACCAATAAACCTCCTAAGAGTTCAACTTCTTGGAGACAAAGCGGGAAGATGTCGTCTCATGTACTTTGGACATGTTGTCAGGAGAGACCAGTTCCTTGAATAAGGACAGCATGTGTGGTCAGGTGGAGGGGCAGGTGTCTCTATGTTGGTTTTCCAGGATCGGCAGCCCATAAGAATGAGTTCATTATTCCAAGGGTCCATGTGCAAGGTTTGCACCAATGACCCACCTCTGTCTATCACCCCATGCTAAGTGCAAGGCCAAGATCCTTGGCCTGGCCAAGTACGTCAGTTGATTTCCGGGCTGCTGACTCTTGCTCCTCCCATCCCTCCTTTCCTTCAGCCCTTCACAGAGGCAGGATTGCTTGTCACTCACCGGACGAGGGCGGGTCTCTCGAAGGAAGGACTTGAGGTCCCCTCCAGCCATGAGCTCCAGCAGGATGAACCGGGGCAGGGCCTGCAGACTCACCCCAATACAGCGCACGATATTCTGGTGGTTGAATTTGCTACACAAGGGTGAAACCAGATTGAACCACGCTCAGAACCTAGGGATATCTTAAACAAGGAAAATGCACAATACAAGGGGATGCGTTTGGCAGCTGCCCTCTGTAAATGGATTCTGGAGATTTGTGTCAGGCCAGGGAGTGGGGTGTGGGTATGGGTGCGGGTGTGGAGGGCCGGTGTTGGGGGAAGAGGCCCTGAGGCTTGGGGGGTTTGTTTTGGTAATGTGACCCTTTTAGAGCACACAGAATCATGGGACCAGTGAGCTTCATAGGCACGCACACACGTACATGTGTATGCACACACAGGTGGAAGAATAGGAGACTGTCTACAGAAGAATAAATGTAATTATGGTGAGTTAGCCAGGAATCCTGAAATACAGCTATTTGAATCTTCTTCCACATCATCTTATCTCCCCCTAACCTCTTCTATTACTCAATCCTCCTGAACGACAGATATCATGAGAAACTAAGTCAGACTCTTAGCAGGGAACCAATTACATGGTGTGTTCCTCGGTGCCTCTTGGCTCATGGGCGCATTCTACCATGGCCCTGACTCCCTCCCACCCCTGCCATTCTCACTGGATGGGAGGGCAGCCTGCCCTGACTGCGAGGTTCTTGGAAGGCTTCTCTGAGTCACAGGCTCCAGAGGCTCATCACACCTTGGTGTCCAGCCTCTGCCTCCTCCTTCAGTAAGAGCTGCCGGGATCCTCAAGTTCTTAAATTCCAGGGGGGGATGGTTTTAATCTAGACCTTGGAGCCACAAGCCAGAGGGTGAAGCTATCTGGGATTGCTCTTCCTGCGGCACCCTGGGACTCCCTAACTCCATCCCATGGTTCTCTCCCGCTGATTTCCTTTCTGGGAGACCTGAGAGCTAGGCTCATGAAGGATCTGGGAAAGTGTTACCTGGAGAGAGAGTATAGTTTCTAGCCTCTCGTGTCAGTCATGTACTCATGCCGATTTCATGATTGGGAGTCTAGGGGTGGAGTCTAGCTTGTCAATCTGGAGATAGCCAATGAGTAGCCAATGAGGCCTCTGTGTGGGCATGGCTTTTCCTGAGATTTCTGGGCAGTGTTTCCCAATTGGAGAAGGGAGCCTGGACTGAGTCTCCATGAGATGAACTGCTGATAAGACGAGATGACAGCATGCTGATGGATCCTGATTCATGGAAAATGGAGGAGCTGGAGAAGAAGCCACATGGGCTTGCCCTGATGGAACCAGACCTCTGGGGCCAGACAAGCCACAGAGAGACCACTGCCAGCACTGAGATGCTCCCACCGCCAATGGATACTACTGATGGACCCTGAACCCTGGAAATGAAGAGACACGGGGAGACCCCTGCCAGTGCCAAGACACCTCTACTGCACATGCTTCATGAGTCAGAAGGAAACTTTATAGATTGGTATCAGACATATGGGCGAATATCAGACTTAAGACTTTGGACTGGACTGGGTTGGGAAGCTTTCTCAATGTTCCATTCCTCTTGTATATAAACCTTTCTCTTATATCCATATGTGTGTTTATGGATTTGTTTCTCTAGTTTACCCGGACTAATACCCCCCCAAAGGCAAGCGTGCCTGATTTTGTTTATTTGTCAAACAGAGGCAGAAATGGATTCCTCTAGGCAGAGAAGTGAATGGGAGGGTCGGTGGACAGCACCCCCCCTCCCCACCCGAAGCAAAGAAGACAAGCGGGATGCCAGCTGGCTCCCTCTTCTCTTCCTGAGGGCATAGATGGGGCTGGCTGGGGCTGGGCATGGCGAGTGAACTCAGGGGGCTGCCTGAAATGGACTCCTTGTCTCGCTGCTGGCATGTCTCCCCACTTAGTGAGGGATGCGGGACCCAGGATGACAACAGGGATGCTGGCTGCAGGCTGAGTGCTATCCATCAGGTTAGGGGGCCTGGGAGGTTTTTCCCTACAAAGACTGTTCCCTTTTGTCCTTCCCTAGTAAGAGGTGTCAAGATTTGGGGAGTCTCGTGGTAGGGAGAAAGGGACCAGCCGGAGGGCATCCAAACTTTGCCCCCTACAGACATCCATCTGCCTCTCTGTGAGTGGTTGTACCTGATGATCAGCGCCTCCATGAGGAAGTCCAGCTCGTCCTGTTCCGAGCACACCTCTGGCAGCGTCTGGGCACAGAAGGAGGGGTGGGGTGGGAAGAGGACAAGGCAGTGAGCAGAGGGAAGGACAGGCCTCTAGCTGAGAGCTGCAGATTATAGAACTGACTGGCATAATTCATGAGCTCAGCTGCTACCATTGCAAGGTTGCAGGTTTGAGTCCACCCATTGTCAACTGAGAAGAAAGGCCTGGTCATCTACTTTGTGGCGGGTGGGGGAGATCATCCATTGGAAGCCCTCAGGTGCATCATTCTACCTGGACACACACGGGGTGGCCAGGAGTCAGACCCTGGGGAGAGGCTGTGCCCTCCTTACCTTGACCGCCACTTGCAGAGGGCCCGGGTCATTGGGCATTCCTGACACTTGGCCTTCGTACACTTCCCCAAAGGCGCCATGGCCCAGACCCCTGTGCCAAGGAGAAGAACAGGGAGGAACAGCCAGTCATGCTTAGCAGATGCACACGAGAGACCAGGGGACCCCTGAGGGGCCCCATCTCAGCTTGGCCATGCTATGCAAGTGTGAGCTTCAAGTTCACT
>PVJH01036510.1:0-18758 GCA_004026705.1 Nesogale talazaci | reverse complement strand
TCTAAAACAGGAAGCTGTGAGGCCGGTCAGGTCCCAGAATGCTCCAGGCAGCCAGAATTCTTCCTCTCCGACACGCTGTAGATCCCTGGTTCTCAACCTTCCTCAGGCCGCGACCCTTCACTACAGTTCCTCGTGTGGTAGTGGCCTCTCCCACCATCACATGATTGTCATTGCTGCTTCATCACTGCCATTTTGCTACGGTGATGAATCAGGCAACCCCTGTGAAAGGGTCGTTCGACCCCCAAAGGGGACTTGACCCACAGGTTGAGAACCACCGCTCTAGACCAAACCCCTGCGGTCCTCCAGAAAAGGCCAACTCCTTTCAGATCCCCCCAAGCGCTTGCCAGGTAAAGCTGTGGCTACCCGCTCACCTCTGTTGGCTTTGGCTGAGGATGGAACCACCCGGTCCACTCTGGTTGCCAGGGAGGGTGCCTTGAGACAGCAAGGACCCCAAGAAAAGGAAGGGGGCCTGGTGCCAGCCAGCCAGCTTCTTGCCAGAGCCACTTGGCATCTGAGTCTGTGGCATGTGGCTGCAGCCAACACCTGGCTGCACCATGACTTCCTTCGGGTCCTAGGACTTACAAGCAAGGAGATGCCAAGGGCTGGGGCAGGAGGAGGTAGGGTTTGCTGAGGTGGAGGGGTGGCTGTGTAGGAGAACAGAGTCTGATTCAGAGAATGGGAGGAGGCTGGCCCCTGGTTCCGAGGGGATGAAGGGAGACCACAGTGAAATCACCCGAAGAAGCAAGGAGGTGGGTTTGAGCTGTCCTTCTCCCAAGCAAGGAGCTGGCATAGGGGCATTATGTGGAGGCTCCTGGGGGCGGGGTCCCTCTCCCCTGTTTTATCCCTCCCAAAGGAAGGTATGTTGGCCCAGGACCGGGCCTCACAGACATCCAACTGCTGCCAGCCGCCATCAAGTGGTTTCCAGTTCATAGCAACGCTGTGCACAACACAACGAAACAGTCCAGTCCTCTACCATCCTCACAAAGGGTCGGTTTCAGCCCATCCTTGAGTTCACGGTGCCAGTCCATCTTGTGAAGGACTTCCTCACTACTTAACCAGACATGACGCCCTTGTCCAGGGACCCGGCTTTCCTGCTAACATGTCCAAAACGCAGGAGACTTTCTGTCCTTGCTTCTAAGGAGCCTTCTGGAGGTAACTCTTCCAAGACCCATTCATCTGTCTTACGTCCAATTACAGGGAGCCTACCGGACCAAGAACATCCACCTGGAGCCAGGCTCCCTGCCTGTCCAGCCCAGAAGCTGCCCAGCTGATGCGGAAGCTTGTGTCTTGAGAGACCCATTTTGGATCAAGAATCCCAGGGCTGAGCCCCGGTGGCGTAAGTGGTTGAGTGCGGGACTGTGGTCCGCGGGCTTGGCGGTTCAAATCCAGCGGCGGCTCTCAGGAGCAGTGCTGGGTAGCTCCCATGACCACCAGAGGGCAGTGATGCCACCCCCCCCCAAAAAAAAAACAGAACAAAATTTAAAAAAAGAAAAGAATCCTGAAGGTCTTGTCAAACTTTTCTTAGACTAGACCCCCAAACTTCCTACTCTCTCTGCCTTTCACTGGGGCACAGTCTCCTGTCAGACACTGTCAACTTTTCCCAGGTATCCGTGGGCCCCTCCCTATTGGCTCTCACGGGTGCTGATATTACTGGGCCTCTGTATCTAGTGTTAATGGCCCAGAGCAGAGGTCGGCGAACAGCAGCCCGCAAGCCATAGGCAGCTCTTTCAGGATGAAGGCGGCTCTGAAGTAACACTGGAAGGCTATGATTTCAGATCACGCCGATTTCATTTGTTTGGGAAAACAAAGTGAAGGCTCTTGAGTGACTTTAAAGTTGTTAGGAGGGAGTGGATTGCCTCTTAGCTCTCAAGAGTTGGCCAACCCCTGGCCTAGAGGAACACAGAATCCCTATAGGCTAGGACCCGGCAGCGTCAGACGTGAGCTCTCAGAGTTGCCCAGAGGAAAAGATGAAGTTCCAGGAGGTTGCCGGGGCCAAGAATATCCTTGAGGAAAGAGCCACGGGGATGTGAGGCCTTCCCAAATGGTGATTCTGTTCCTAGGCCCCCGGGTGAAACAGCCCCTCCAGAGGCAGGGCCAGAGAGGAGCGTGGGCTCTGCTGCCACCTGGTGGCTGCTGTTGGCAAAGTGCAGGTGCTTCAGGGGCTCCCTCCCTTGGTTTTGCCCGGATTTATTGTTGGTGGGGCCCTCGAATCCATTCTATGTGCCGGACCAGAAAGCCCTCACCGATTTTCCCGACTGTAACCCCTACAGAAGCAGGTCTCCAGGCCTTTCTCCTGCAGAGCCTCTGGGTGCGTTCAAACCGCTGGCCTGTGGTCAGCCATTCAACTTGACCGTGGGGCTGCCAGATTGGCGACTCCTTTTGATTCTGACTTGATGGCCACAGTGCATTTCCTTCCTCCCCGTTTGGTCTCAAATCAACCCAGTCTCTCCAGCGCTGTCAGAACCATCTGTCAGAAAGCATCGCCTGGCTTACATTGCTCGTTGCTCAGAAACCTCCTTGCTGTTCTGTTGCCCCGTGAGTTAGATGTCTGGCCCTCGAAGCCTTCCCCGTCTGTCTCCAAGCCCCCTTCTGGGTGTGTGTGTGCGCCATTTCCCAGCCCAGATGAGCCTCTTCTTCGCAACGACCCCGTGTCCTACCTGCTGACCACCGCGCACCGTGTCCTGCCCTCCACCACCTGCTGCATGACGCAGGATACCCCGTGCCCTCTGCAGTCAGAAGGGCCTGGCTCTGTTGCACTACATACGATCTCTCAGATCCTCCACTGCCCCGCTCCCGCGGGCAAATCGAGATAAAAAAAATTCTGCCCCCAAATAGTATTTGAGAATCATAATGCGCTCTCACGTGCCCAGCATAGGGGTAATGGATAAGCAGAATGATCCTCTCGCTCCGACTCTTAGAAGTCCTCACGTGGGGGAAACGTTAAGCGCTCGACTGTGAGCCCACCCGGGAGGGAGTCACGAGAAGGCCCAGTGATCTCCTTCTGAAAGGGCGGCCCTGACAGCCCATGAAGCTCCTATGAACCCAGGAAGTTCTACCCTGACACACACGCTCTGCTCCCCTCACCCATTTCCCCAACAGCAAGTAACTAACAACAGCATTGCTGCCATTCACTTCAAAATTTTCTCTTTTCCCCCCCCCGCCCACCCCCCTTTTTTTAGATCGCAAGTGTCCATTCGCTACATGATTGGTATCTGTTCCTGGGGAACGGCGGAGGAAGAAGGCGTTAGGAACAGGAGGAAGAGATGACGTGTGGCCAGTTGCCTTCAGAGACAACCACCTTCCTTGCCACTAGACCGGAAGTCCTGTCGGAGAATCTTGATCAAGAAGGGGATAGGCAGGTTAGAATTTCAAATTCTCATGGAATCCATAGTCTCTGGGGCGAGAGAGGCTGCTGGATGAACTGTCAAAAACTATGACCCCGAGGTGATCTTTATTTTTTTTAATTTATTTTAATTTATTTATTATTATTTTTTTAGGGGGTAGGGGGGCATCACTGCTCTCCGGTGGTGGGAGTAGGAGGCCCAGCCCCACTACTGGAATTGAACCTCTGTCCCAGTGGGCCGCAGTCCCGCGCACAACCACTACGCCACCGGGGCTCAGCCCCCGAGGTGATCTTTAGATAAACATTGTAACACAAACACATCCACTATGGTTTGCTTTAAACCAAAGAACAGTTTAGCTGAATGAGTTAAGAAGGGTTGTCTTGGAACCAAGAGACAGGTCTGCAGGCTTGCCCCTGTCCCAACTAGGTGGACCCCTGGCTCCCACCCCGAAGAATGCCTTTCAGAGAACAGCACTGAAGCTACAGTTTGGGAAGAGGAGCGCGTCTGATTAGAGCACACCAGAGAAATGAAGAGGGATGGAGAAGGAGGGGAACACAGCCTGACCCACCAAGCCCCGAGGACAGTATTCCTGCTCAGAACAGACAGCACACAGAGAAGACCATAGAGTCGGCCCCACCACGAGACACGAAACACCCTCACTAAACCTTAGCGCTGCAGGGGACCACACTGGAGACACTATGCGGGAATGGTGCCCAATCTGACCCCGTCACGCTCAGACCAAACACTAAGGGCATGCAGCAGAGCAGCAAGGGGCGCAAAGTGATGAAATCCCCAAGGGACACCAAAAAGTATTTTTAATACCCAGCGGGTTCCTTAGAGGTAAGGATGGAGAAACCGTCTCACGAACTTTGGATGTGTTCTCAGGAGAGACCAGTCCCTGGAGAAGGACATTGAGCTTGGGAAAGCAGCAGGGCAGAAAACAGGGGAAGCGTTGACAAGATGAATTGACCCAGAGCCTCGATGGCTCAGACCTAAAAACAAGTGCTTTGTGTGGTCGTGCACAGGCTTGCCAAGAGTCCACACCAAGAACAACCACCGTGAACAATTTTACTTTTCCCCGCCACACAAAAGAGCCTGCTGTGATTAGAATAGGTTTGTGGGAGTCCGGGTAGACTAGAGAAACAACTTCATAAACACATATATAAGGGAAAGGTTTATATACAAGAGGAATGGAACATACAGAAAGCATCCCAACCCAGTCCAGTCCAAGGTCATAAGTCCGATATTAGCCCATATGTCCAATACCAGTCTACAAAGTCTCCTTCCGACTCACGAAGCACATGCAATGACATCAAGACAATCACAGGCCAGTGGGTGCAGAGTCTTGTGTGTCCAGAGGCAGTAGGAGCATCCTGGTGCTGGCAGGGGTCTCCCCATGGCTCCTCATTTCCAGGGCTCAGGGTCCCTCAGCAGTATCCAGTGGTGGTAGAAGCATCTTAGCATTGGTAGGGATCTCCCCATGGCTTCCCAAGCATCTCAACGCTGGTAGAAGTCTTCACATGACTTTTCCGGCCCCAGAGGTTTGGTTCCATCAGGGTAAGCCCATGTGACATCTCCTCCAGCTCCTCCAGTCTCCAGGAATCAGGATCTCTCAGTATGGTGACATCTCGTCTTGTCAGTAGAGCATCCCCCAAAAGACTGAGTCTAGTCGTTCACCTCCACAGGGGAAATATCGCGAGATTTCCTAGAATTCTCAGAGAAAGCGGCACTCACACAGAGGTCTCATTGGCTATCTCCAGATTGGCAGGCTAGACTCCACTCCTACACTCCCAATCCTGAAACTGATACCAAGTACATGACTTTGACTATGGAAGTATATGATAAGGTGAGTGATTTATCAAGAGAAAAAGAAAGAAACCCAACTTGACCTATAGTTACTATAGGTGGAGGAGGAGTTTTTGCTAAGGGGGCCACTGAGTTCCTTTTAATGGCAGTGGAACAATTTGAAAAGGGATATCCATAGTGGTTGAACAGCTGGAATAGTATGATCAATAAATTGTGCATGTGGAGGCTGTTGAATTAGAGAATGATTTGTTGAATGGATGTTTGCCAAACTTGGTGGGCGGGGGGCGGGGGGAATTGCATGAACCATAATGAGAACAAGGAAGAAGAAAATGTTCTAAAATGAAACGTGGCGAAGATTGGACGACTCTTCTCGATGTGATTGAGCCATGCGCCGTCTGGTAAGTGGACAGAGTGCCAGTAACACTGTGAAAAACACAAACCCCACAGCCCCTCCCCACCCTTTCTACAGAAGCAAGGCCTCTTTCCAAATTCCCAGTTCCTGGCAGGGGCGGGGTCCCCAGTCAGCAAGGTAAGCCAGGTGACAGGCGTGTGAAATTGTTCCCTACAGCACAGTACTTTACTTAAGGAGCCATCTGCACCCGCACCTCTAACACCCCACCCACCCTCACCTCTACTTCCCACCCAGTCCCCTTCATCGTCGTTGTCTGTGTCCTTGTCCCCTTTCACCTCTTTCCTTTACCAGCTCACTTGGGCCGCAACAGGAAAGACATGAAGCTCCTTCTCGGATGGCACTCACGGCAAGGAGTCCCCCAGATCACGCCTTCTTGCTGTGTGGCAAGCTGGTGTGGTAAGAGCCACCAGCTAGACCTGTCTCTCGTCTTCTCCTTTTTTTGGGGGGGGGGGGACATCACTGCCCTCGGGTGGTCATGGGCGCTACCCAGCGCTGCTCCTGAGAGCCGCAGCTGGATTTGAACCGCCAAGCCCGCGGGCTGCAGTCCCGCACTCAACCACGGAGGGGGTGGGGTGGGGTGGGGGCTCAGCCCGTCTTCTCTCTTAAGAGTTAAAAATGAACTTCACCCATTTAGGAATGTGACACCTTAGCACTGCGGTCAAAAATAATTCCTAAGATTGAAAAGCATGTCCTAAAACGGATGTCCTAAAACAGCTCCTCTCGGCGTGATTGTACGATTGAATTGTATGTAAATTACATGCCAGTAAAACCCGGGTGGGGGGGGGAATCTTTTTCCTGAATATAAAGATACACATCATTATTTCGGCAAGGGGTGGGGATGGGGGTCAAGTTTAAAAAGTCCCTCTAACCGCCTCATGCAAAGAAAACCTCTGCTCAGAATTTGATTTGTTTAGTGTTGGTCCTTTAGCCCAAGTATCTATAGGAAGCCTAAACTCACTGCCATTGTGGGGTTGCTATCTCAGAGCGACTTTACAGTGGCTCTCCGAGGTTTAGCACACCTCTCTGGGAGCAGATAGCCTCATTGTTATCCCTCTGAGTGGCTGGCAGGTTCCACCGGCCTTGAGTTTAGCAGTTCAGTGCTAACCCGCAGCGCCATCGGGACACCCTATGGAGAGTACCTGAACAGCGTGCATTGTGTTTTAACTTACTAGAGCATGTGGGGAGCATTTTCTCACACCATCAGAATTCTTCAGAGAGAGTGTTCGTGTCTGCCCAAGAGCACACCATGTAAATGTGTCAGGTGTATGTACTCCGGTCCCCCACCGGGGTTGAATATCTAGCTTTCCTCTTTGCTTACCACCCCCCCTCCTTCTTGCTCCCCACCCCCTGCCAGCCTTGCTTAGCTGTTGTCAACAAGGCTGCTACAGATGGGAGAGCGTTCTAGGCTTGGGACTGCAGACCCAGGGGATCACAAAATCATGAAATGAAACGAGGGTGCCTGAATTCCTGCCCGGAGAGTCTGGGCTTTGACGAGTCACTCCGGGTTCTTGGCTAGCTCCTCCCCCTTGTCCAGGTTTTGGGGAGAAAACGAATCTTTGGGCATGAAAAAGTAGTGGTCTTCTCTGTCAGCCGGCAAGACGTTGATGCAGGCTTAGCTTCTTAACTCCTATTCTCAGTGACCCTCGGGTCGGGGGGTGACGGCCAAGGTGACCGTTTCTTGCCGCGCTGCCCCTTTCTCCATGTTGGGTCTTTGTACTCAGCCTTGTCCCCTGTGATGGACAGGACATCCTTTTTATGGAGACCTCCGGAAACCATGTTGGAAAAACCTTAGAAAACAAAGTGGGGAAGAGAAATGGAAGTCTTCCGGCCGTTACTCAATGACCCCAGAAGTCAGTCTTTGGTACTGAACCTAGCGGCACCCTGTGCTACTCCGTTGTAGGACTTTGTCTCTTATAAATAGTAAGTGTGCCCTGTGATTATTTCAGCAATACCCGCTTTCTCCCTTGGAACAGCAGCTCCACAGCACAGAGACCACGATGGTCAAGGTGGGGCTTGGCCATCCCAAGAAAGTAGCCTCTCCCTCATGCCATTTCCATACAACCATGCCCAGAGGGTTTCGAATGATGGTTTTTTTCAAAGTACATCTCCAGGAACCTCTGGGTGGACTCAAACCTACAATTATTCCCTGAATAGCCCGTAAGCAAACACTTAGCCGGGACTCCAGGGACTCCAGGACTAAATACCCCTCCCACTGGAGCGTGGGCACCCACTCAATAATGCTTCTGGAATGAGCTGATAACTGGGGTGAGGATCCTGATGTGGAGAAATTAAGCTCAGTGGCTGGGACAAGGGGGTGTCTGGAGTGACTGCTTGAATGGTGTCAGAAGGGTGTGTGTGCTGGGAAGACTTGCCCTGCAGGTCCAACTTTGGCCATTGATCCAAGTGCAATGTGATGGACACGTTCAAGAGTAAGAAGGACAGAACGCTCTCATGTCCTCCGCCTCGAACCTTTCTGTCAACCCCTCCCTCTCTCTCTCTCATGCCTTTTCTTCTCTTTCTTTCCAGCCTGGAGCTCTGAACTCCACACTGGACTCTCTCTCATCCACGGCACTCCCTGCAAGAAGGTGGTCTGATTGATCATTGGTCTCCACTATCAAAGCCTAATGCAGTCAAGCTCTGATTAGAAGTGACCATGCAGATGAGCTGATTACTTCAGGACCATGGGAACCACGTGCTAGGTGGACTCCACCCAGCCAGCAGGGACACGGTCAACACGAAATTCCCAGGAGTTCAGAACAACCAAAGTCTTGCTTCCAGAGCTCTGTTGACGAATCCCTTGTTTCCCATTGTCCTGATTTGGAGTGGTTTTCTCCATCTGGCCAGTTTTCTGCGGACAGAATGGGCCATGGTCTCACTCAAAAAGACTCTCTTTGGAGACGTGGAAGTTTGCAAAATGCATTCCAGGAAGACTTGTGACACTGGAGATGTGACAGGAAGAGAACAAAGGATAAAGTAGGTGACATTGACAAGAGAAGTAGGTGGTCTTCAGTCTCTCTGTGACGTTCCAGAACTAATCGAACAAAATGTTAGGCTCTTGGCCTTTTAGGCTTGAGGCTCTTGGACCAGAACACACCAAACTTCCCAAAGGTGGTGGCTTTGTCCCCCCCCTCCCCCCTCCCCCGCCCATGCAAAGCACAGCAAGGTCTTCTGACAGACCTGCCATGGTGCTCTGGCGTCTTTTGCATAAACACAGAGACAAAGAGGGACTTGCTGGGCTTAGACTGTTCATGTCTGTCTGCTTGGGTCACCTAGTTTGTTGCTGAGAACTTGAATGATTCCTTTCTTAGAATTTTTTTCCCCATACAGTTGACTTTAATAGTGTCTCTATCAGTGAAGCTTAAGGTCTCGCATCCAGGGCTCTTTCATATAGTGAGGGCATTTTTGATGGCCTTCCACAGTCAGAGCGGTCACTGTTCCCGATGGAGTATGTCCCATCATTGATGTTTATTGAGGCAATAAATGGTCACTGTGTAGAATGCAGAAGGTGGTCTGAAGCTTGCTTCTCCCCAGCAAACCTCCCAGGGATCTTTTTATCTCGAAGGTGAAAGGTGAAAAGTTCCTCCTGGAGAAGTTAAAAGGAGATGAGTCACAAGAGTCCCTCCCAGCAACTTGAATGTCTTTCAGGGTCTGTGGGTGACGCTGGGGAAGCTGGCTAGGATGAGCTGGGGTAAAAGAGAGGGCCCCCAAAGGGGTGACTCTCTATCCCATAACTAAAAAATCGCATGTGACCCCAAATTGACGGCCCTGGAGCAAGGGGGTGGGTTTTCCAGGGAAGCTAAGAGGTTTCCTGATGAAGAGGTGCTTCTGGTTTTGATGGACCACAGGCTGGCCACGTGCCTTGGAAGGCGTGCTTGCCTTCAAAGACTTGATTTTACAGTATCCTTTGGCGTCAATGCTATCATTCAATTCTGCAGAATTTAGCTTCTGGGAAGGAAATGGTTGTGCACACAGAGCGTTCTGGGACCCTGGTCCCTCGGAGTCCTGGCTGAAGGTACCTGCCTTAACCATGAATTGCGGGGTGGGCCTAAGAATGAAAGCTATGGGAAGATAATGACGCTTGTTTGGGAGCTTTCTGGTAGCCAGTTGATGGTGGCTTTTATATTCCCTTATTTTAGCCCCCCCCACACAGTCATTTGGATGGCTTTACGATGAATACTTTGCAGATCATATTGGCCACAGAAGTCTCAGACACGACTTGACTAGAACTAACCAGAGAGTGAAATGGCTGAGCCTAGGGTTAAGCTCAAAAGTTCTGCTTTCCACTTTTTTTTCCCCGAGATCATTTTATTGGGGCCTCCAACAACTCTTTCACAATCCACCCATCATATGCCTAGCTCGTGCTTTCAACGTTAAGGTTCTGGGGTTTTGCTGAATACAGAAGAGGGAGCCTGAGCTGCGTGACTCCCTGAACTTTGTCCTTCCCCCCCACCCCCAGCCCTTTTTTTAAACAGGGCCTGGTCACTCCTGGGAAAGTCAAGTGCAATTAAAGCTCCGAGGACATGGTGTGTTGCCAGGCACAAAATCATCAGGAGATCCCATTGGTTGATCCCATGTATAGCTTCTTGAGCAAGACTACACACCCGAGGAATGCAGAGGACCTCTTGAGTAAGTTTCTTAAGCTGCATTACATAACCTGCCCTCCTGAGGGTATGATGGATTGATCCACACCCATGGGAAGTATTCCAGGCTGAGCGGGGAACACTGCCCAGGTGTGAACCCGCCCGGCCAAGCCAAAATCTGAGCTCTCCAGGTGGGTGGGATGCGCTAACCCATTCATCTCTGTGAGTCCATTCAAATCTCCACTGCTCACAGGTCTCCCCCAGACCACGCCTCAAATCGACATGACCACAATGCAGTCAGGGACCATTTCCCGCTCCTTGCCCTACTTCTCTGAACCAGACTGTTAGCTTCCTGTTTGCCACCCTAGGACTGATTTTGCAAGCCAAGGGGTCTTTTGCAATTGTTAGAAAAGCTTCTTGGTGAAGAGTCAGAGGCAGCTCCCTTCCCACTGCCATCAGCGAGAGAGTCCACAGAGGCATCATACCCTACCCTTCTTCCCCAGGAAAGTGAAAAGTGAAAATACCCAAACCCGTCACCATGGAGACCCGCTCTAACTCTTGGCCACCCCACCTCCCAGGGCCGTGCGTGTGGCTTCTCCGGCACCAGCAACTCTGAGGCAGAGAGGTCTGGTAATCATGTTCCCCTGATGTCTACAGCCTAGACACCGAGAAGGACAGTTCTACCTGTCACCTAGGAGCCTCTCTAGTAAATAGAACCTAGCAACAACAACTGATGCACTGATTGGCTACTCAAACCTCCCAGAGGCACCGTGGGAGCAAGGCTATGGGCTACTGTCACCACCAACGCCAAGAAAACGCCATCTGGCCACACACACGAGGTCTCCGTGAAGGGTGTTATCCTGGTGGGTGAAGGGGCGAGGGGGGGGGCGACTCCGGCTAGGGAGTCTTGCCCAGAGCATTCAGCTCCTTTCCCCTCGGGCTAGCTCCACCTCAGGAAGAAGCACTCGGCACTTCCCCGAGGGGAAGACAGCCAGACTTTCCCAGCCAGACCGGGCGGGGTGGGAAGACAGGCCTTGCTCGAGGAGTTGAGCCCAGTCCTCGGTTGTCCGAGATCAGCGGTTCCTCAGGACGTGGACCACCAAGCTGACGTTTACCCAACGTGAAGGTGGGCTTCAGGCCATGGACGCAAGAGGGTAGGCCAAGATGGAGAGCTTGCGTGTGCCGAGTGGCTCCATGAGTTAAGTGCTTGGTTATGATAAGAAAGGTGTTGATTCAAAGGCACCACAGATGCCTCAGAAGATGGGACTTGGCTGCCACAAGGTCACAGCCTGGAACACCCGGGCATGCGTGACTCTTGTCTATCTGTATGCGATGGACTAGATGGCCACTAGCCACCGTGCTGGGGAGCCAGGAGTTGGAGAGGGGACGGCTCTCCCAACAGCCATCGAAGATAAGGGACCGAAGTCTCGAACGACCAGTCCTTGAGGGACCAGCCTCTCCTGAGGCCCAGCACGTGCCTGTCGGTGCACCAGGCCAGATCACCAGTCAGAGTTCGGCACACCAGGGCCTGAATTCAGAGACCTGTGATTGGAGAGAAAGCAGATTTGTTCTGATTCCTCTTTGACTTCCACGTGGTGCCCAAGATCACCAACCCGGGCCCGGTGCCCAGCAGAGACACGGGAGGAGGCTGCCCGCTGACCTGAGTCCTTAAGTCACACTGTGCGTCCCTTTCCTTCTCTGACTCAGCCTCTAACCGCCCTTCTTCACCTTTCTCCCAGACTGAGCTTCCCCCCCCCCCCTACACACACTTAAGAAACAGCTTTCTATGGGAAGGGGAGCCTCCCGAAGCCAGCCTTTACTCTTAGTAATAGGGGTGGGGCAAGTGGGTGGACCCCCTCTCCCTCCCCACTACCAGGGGACAGATCAAGGTGAGAGAAACTGAGCCGGGTAGGGAGGTGGCACAGTTCAGTCTTCTGTTCCAGCCTCTGTCCCCACCCCAATCCATGTCAGCCCTTTCAGGAGCTTTTAGTAGAAATTAGCTCTGATCCACAGAGGAGCCCCCCCACCCTCTCCTCCCATTACTCTGTCAGTTCTCCCTTAGGCCCATCAGTAAGTGGAGCCGTCCCCCCACTCCTGCTCCCCTCCCCAGCCCTGACCTCCTTCATCCACCCTTCCTTCCACCCCCACCCTCCCCACCGCACCCCCAGTGCCCACGGCTTCTTCACACTGTTCCTGCTCCCCTCCTCCAAGCTCTGCCTGCCCACTTCCACCCACCCCCCCTTTCTCCTGTCCCCCTGGGACTTGGAGCAAGGAGAGAAGGGGCACCTGACAGGATGGATGGTCTTCCCTGCTCTGGCCCCCTCCCTCCTCCCAGCTGGCATCTGCTCCCCCCACAAAAGGAGCAGAGACAAGGCTGTGAATGGCCAGCACCTGTCCTCTCCCTTCCCTTTGTCTTCTGCAGGCCTGGCAGGTCCCACGGACCGCTAGCAATCACCTCTTCCTCCAGGTGAGCGTTGGAGCCCAGGCCACCGGAGTCGCTGCCGCTGCATTCACCCTGGGTGCTATGGAAGGTCTTGGGGGGCTGGAGCTTCGAAAGTTGAGGAGCAGAGCCTGGGACAACCCTGCCTACAGCGACCCCCCTTCCCCACATAGAACCCTGAGGGTCTGCACCGTCTCCAGTGTGGTGCCCTCCCATTCCCCATCCAAGAAGCCAGAAGACAGCCCTCCAGAGAAGGCGCCCAGGAACCTGGGGCCCAGTTGCTGCCTCCCTCTTTGTCGAGGCATCCGAGGTACCTGGAAGCGGGGAAGGTTCCCCTGGGGAGGTAGAAGTCAGCAGGAGATGGTGGTGGTGGTGGTGGTGGTGGTAGTGGTGGTGGTGGTAGTGGGAATCATGGCCCAAAGCAGAGGGAAATCTCAGGGGCACTTTTGTGACCCAGGGGCTGGTGGCAGGGAGGTCGGAGGCCCCAGGGACACAGCTCTTTGGCCTCCAGGTGGAGGGAGCTGGTGTGGGACTCAGAGAGCTGTGTGCAGCTGGTGTGAGGGAGGACACAGGTGCTGTGAAACCCTGAACTGACCCCCTGAGAGCCACAACCCCCTTTCCAAACCCCATTCGTCCCCAACCCAGAGTTCCCGCCATGTCTCTGCCGGGGGTGTTTCAGCAGCGAGGCTGATGGTGGAGGGCTGACCCAGGTGGGGATGGAGTGGCCAGATTCAGAAAAGGGATAAAGTGGTGGAAAGGGGAAAAGGGCAGAGGCCAGCATGGAGGTCAAGTTCAGCGTCAGATAGGTATCGAGCACTGGAGGCAGGGATAGAGGGGTCGAGTGACTGTGCTGCTCGTGCTCTCTGGACGTCTCTCCAATGCTCCTTAGGACTTTGGGGAACAAGTCTGACGGAGAATACAGCCGAGAACCGGGAACTTTATGTCAAGACCACGCTGCGGGAGCTTCTGGTGTATATCGTATTCCTGGTGGACATCTGTCTATGTGAGCAGCGTCTGTCTTTGTGTCTCCCTGTTGGTGAGAGTTGTGTATGTGTGTAGTATCTGTGTGCACAGGCCCTCCTGGCAACAATGGTGGGGACTGCAACCATCTGTGTGAGCAAGCTAAGTCCTCAGAACTCCCAATTCATAGTCAAATCCTATTTACTACCCTTTTCAGAGGTTGGCATTTTGGGTAGCCAGTAAGTGCCAAGAGAAGGCAGCTTGGCAGAAAGGCATACAGACAGCATTTCCCTGGTCAAGTGCTGCCAGGGAAGCCCAGGTTTGCCATTGCAGTGCGGACGTCTAGCCACGGCTTTCTGTTGGACCGGGAAAGCTTTTACCTAGAATAAAGAGCATGCTCTTCTGTTGGGGGTGGGGAAGACAAGGGGGTGGGTGGGCTTCACCACGTTATCGCACTATGTGTTCCCCACATTTGCTGGGCAGCAGAAGGAAAAGCACCAAGAAGACTGGAGAGCTCAGGTCCCTGATAAAGGGGTGAGAGGTGCAATTGGGGTGTCGGTCACCATAGTTAGGGTCCAGGTAAGACAGTCTGGTAGCCAAGGCAGTTCTAAGGAAGCATATCTGGGGCTCTAACTATAGCTACAAACCTGGAAGGTTTGATCTTTAAGTGGAGAGAAGCAGATAAAAGTGTAGTTCTGATATTTTTATTTTAAAAAACTGGAGATATAATATAGTTGGACCAAATATATGCTACGAGGCCTGTTGACAAGAGAATGATTAGTATTCAGTTTCGTGAAACACTTGTGCAACCAGCAAAATTTAATAGACCTAAGTGTCTACGTGGGCGTTGATTCAAGGAATAAATCAAACTGTGCACCTAAGCGATCTCCTCTTCCCAGACAGGTGGTTTTGTGTCTTCCCAGAGGCTCATTCCTTGTAGGGTGCATGGATCTTTCCAAAGCAAAATCCAAAGGTCTGATGACATAACTGTTCCTACAACAGTTCATCAGCCTGCTGAGCCACTCACCCACATGGGGAAGCTGAGCAGAAAGCCCTGGCCCCGGGCGGTCCTCTGATGGGACTCACTCCACCCCGGGCTGGGGATGGGAGGGAGTTCTGAGGGTTTGTCACCAGTCCCTCAGCATGTGGGGAACAGCAGCAGATACAGGGGACCCTTGGGGGGGGTCCCCTTCAAGTCCTTTCAGCAAGCGACTGCAGATGTATTGTTGTTTTTCTTCCCTTAACCAAGTGCTAGGATCACTCCTCTCCTCCAGATCCCATCACAGCAGCTGAAGCCCCCGGCCAAGAATCTTTCTTTCCAAATGACTTGGCGGTCTCGATTTCCAGAGTAGCCTTTGGAACAGATTCAAGGAGAGGTTTCTAACATGCCAGGCTTACAATGAACCATTTCTGACGCCTCTTAATTGGACTGGGAGGAGTGGAAGCTTGGGTTCTGGAAGCCCATTCACTCATGTTCTCTACCTGATGAGATCCAAGTGCTCCTGTGATTTGCCAAAGGCTGACTCACAGACTGACTCAGCCCAGTAATTACAGAATCACAGAGCAGCTAGGGGCTTTCAAGGACATCTAGTTCAAGGGTCCAAAAGGGACAGCTATCCTTCCTAGGCTCTGTCAAGTGGCCAGCCAGCCTGACACTGCGGAGTGTTGATCAGGATTTCACCTTTCCCAGGGTAATGCATCCCACTTTTGTAACACTCAACTTCCTGTCTTCAGTCAACATCTGTGAAGGACTCTCTTCTGCTCCTGTTGTTGGGCTGAGGGAGACGGAGAGGGCTTAAAGAACTTTAAAAAAAAAAAAAACATTTTACTTTGAGTTAGATGAAGGTGACACTAACAGATGACCAGTTTTATACCCAACAATTCACACACATCCCCCCCCCCCACCCAACGAATTCATTACAATCCCCTCCACGCCCCATCCCTTCTCCCACTTTCTGCCCGAGTTCCTCCTCACAGAACTTACCGTCCACTTTTTGGGTGAAAAAGAAATGGAGCGAAAAGGTCATGGAATTTCCCCCCAAACCTAGTGAAGTCCCCTCATTCTCCCTTCATAGTCTCTGAAGCAGGATGTGGCAACCTCTTGACTAGCCTTCCATCACTATTTATTGTTTTCCTTGGTCACCTACACTTCAGGAGAGATAGCTTTGATTTTCTTGCTAAATCAGCCAGCATAGTACGACTTCTAGACGTGGTGTTTTGCAAAGACTGAGCACCCAGATTCTGAATTTGCACAGGCTTGGGTGCAGACACCAAGCTCTGTCATGCCCAGTTGAAGACCTTTGTGCGAGTCGCTTAATTTCTCTGGGTTTCAGGTTCTTCATCTGGACCTAACCAAATTCAATAGGATGGGGTGTGATGATTACATAAGACATTATCTCTTAAACCATTCCCTTGGTGCATGGTATATGATAAGAGTTTCTTTCAGAATATACACCGACCCTCATTGTCTCTAGTGGTTCCCACTGCTGGAAAACTATTCCAGGACAATCTGAGCAGCCCAAAGTGGTGTGGTGATAGTTTTTCCTCCATTGTGTTTATATTTGGTGGGTCTGTTAGGGCATGTAGTGAAAGAAAGAGGACACTTCCTACTCTTGTCAAAATTTACAGTCGATGGAGGGAAGGTGGGGTAGAACGGGGGAACCGATTACAGGGATCTACATATAACCCCCTCTCTGGGGGGATAGGCAACAGAAAAGTGGGTGAGAGGAGACATTAGACAGTGTGAATTATCAAAAGTTCATGGAGAGGGGAAGAGGAGGAGGGGGAAATGAGGAGCTGATACCAACGAGTCCAACAGAAAACAAATGTTTTGAGAATGACAAGGGCAACCAATATACACATCTGCTTGACACAATGGATGGGTGGATGGATGGATTGTGATGAGAGTGGTAGGAGTCCCCAATGAAATGATTTTTAAAAGAAAGAAAGAAAAGTGACCCAGGGAAGGGGTAGCTTTTGGGGATAAGGAAAGTATTCTGAAATTAGTAGAGGTGAAGGCTGCGCAACTCTGTAAATATACTAAAAAGCATTTCAAAAAAAAAATATTCAACCTAGGACACTCCAAAGGGCAGCGCTGCTCTGTCGTATCTGGTCGTTGTGAGTCAGGATGGCCTTCATGCTTGGTTTAGTTCAGGGATTAGGACATGCAAGGGGCCCCGGTGGTAGAGTGGGTAACCACTCAGCCGACAGCAGGTAACCACTCA
The DNA here is from genome assembly GCA_004026705.1 of Nesogale talazaci. Classification (NCBI taxonomy): domain Eukaryota; kingdom Metazoa; phylum Chordata; class Mammalia; order Afrosoricida; family Tenrecidae; genus Nesogale; species Nesogale talazaci. The sequence continues at coordinate 1,992 of PVJH01036510.1, read as the reverse complement.
GCCGACAGCAGGTAACCACTCAGCCGACAGCGGCTGCAGCAACAAGACACGGAAACCCATGGGTTCCTCTTCTCAGTCCTCTAGAGGGACTCCCATCCCACGGCCAGCAAGCCAATGCCAACGCTTAGCAAGCTTCTATAGAATGTTTGAGACAGTTGCTCTTTTCTGAGAACTGAGAGCCTCATCTTTCTCCCCTGGAACCACTGTGGGTTTGGAATGTCAACCTTGCCCGGGGTCACCGTGAGTTGGGGATAGTGGACTTGTTTGTGGGGTGTCAAGACCTGCAGAAGAACTGAGCTTTGAATAAAGCCTGCAAGATGAGGACCCTGTGTCCTGGTGGGAAGAAAGGAAGTTTCCAGGCGGAAAGGACAACACCTTCAAGGTCCAGGGGTGTGTGTGTGTGTGTGTGTGTGTGTGTGTGTGTGTGTGTGTGTGGTGTGTGTGTGTAGAGCCCAGTCTTTCTCTGGAGGAGCGAGCAGTGGTTTCAAATTGCTAACCTGGTGCTTGCCAAGCCAATGTGTGCTCGCTATGCTACCAGGGTTCTCTTATTTTAAGATACACATGAGATTAAACAAGCGAGCAGAGGCAGAGAGTGGAAAAGAGATATCAAACTACATGAAGATTGCCCAGGAGCAGAAGCTCAAGCCCCAAATACAGCACCCTTGAGCCCATTCCCTGGCGGGGTAGTAGGTTATGCATTGAGCTCTAAGCGGCATGGTCAGCAGTTCGAATCCATCAGTTGCTTCACTAGAGAAAGGCTAGGCTCTCTTCTCTCATGACGACCGACAGGGGCAGTTCTACTCGGCCCTATGGGGTTGTGATGGGAAATTCCAAGGACATTAAGAATCTTCCTTAAGAAGGGCTGAGCCCCGGTGGCGTAGTGGTTGTGCGCGGGACTGCGGCCCACTGGGATGGAGGTTCAATTCCAGCAGTGGGGCTGGGCCTCCTACTCCCACTGCCGGAAAGCAGTGATGCCCCCCCCCCAAAAAAAAATGAATCTTCCTTAAGAGCCAACACAGGGAGAAAGCCTAGAGCTGGCCCCTTGAATGTGGATTCCTGTTGTTGTTGTGGGTAGATGTTGTCAAGTCAGTTACAACGCATAGTCACCCCCTGAACAACAGAATGAAACCCTCACCAGTCCTGTGCCAGCCTCACAGTTCTCATGGTTCGGCACATCTTTGCAGCCACTGTGTTGACTCATCATGTCAAAGGGCTTCCTATTTTTGCTGCCCTGCTGCTTTTCCAAGCATGCTGCCTGCGTTAGTCTGAGTAGACTAGAGAAACAAACTCACGGACACTCATGTATATAAGAAAGAGCTTTCTATACAAGAGCAGTTGAATATTGAAAAAACACCCCAGCCCAGTCCAGATCAAGTCCCTAAGTCCGATATTAGTCCATCTGTCCAATACCAATCTATCAAGTCCTCTTCAGACGCACACGACACATGCAATGACCACGTGATTACAGGCCTGCGGGCGCAGTCTTGTGGATCCAGTGGCATTATAAGCATCTCAGCGCTGGCAGGGGTCTCCATGTGGCTCCTCCTGCTCCCAGGGCACAGAGGTCTATCAGCATTTTGCCAAATGTCTTGTCACTAGAGCAGTTCTCAGGGAATGAGCCCAGAGAGAGAATAGCTCCCACCTCCAAGGAGAAAATACAGGAATTCCCAGAATCCTCAGGGGAAGGCCGTGCCCTCACACAGTGATTGACAGGCTAGGTTCCACCCCTTCACTAGTAACCCTCTCAAACTGACAACAGATTATACCACGACCACACTGCCCTTCCCCAGGGTCTAGTCTCACCTGACAACATGCCCAATGTAGGTGAGACAACGTCTCGCCATCTTTGCCTCTCAGGAGCATCCTGACTGTCCTTCTCCCAAGACAGGACTGCTGGTTCTTTCGGCAATTCCTGGTACTTTGAAAGTTCTTCGCCAGCACCACCATTCAACTGCATCTATTCTTCTTCAGACTCTGAGCCTCCTATCAGCG
>PVJH01036509.1:0-18749 GCA_004026705.1 Nesogale talazaci | reverse complement strand
CTCCGAATTTAGGCAGCGGAACTCCTTGCGGTGAGTGCCCCCAATGACCTTACTGATTTGTTGAGACAGTGTCTTTATGCTGTTGGGGAGCATAAAAACCAACTTTAAAATAGCACAGAGTGCCAAAATGAGTATTAGCTCCAGGATGAGACTAGGTTTTTAATATCATCACAATGGACATTAAGTAAACTTTAGCCCTTTGCTCATTTTGTGTATAGCGATGTCTATTTGATTTTTTTTTGGGGGGGGGATGGGCATCACTGCCCTGGAGGGAGTAGGAAGTCCAGCCTTGCTCCTGGAGAGCTGCTGCTGTATTTGAACCACCAACCCTATGGGCCGCAGTCCCACACGCAACCACTACGTCACCGGGGCTCAGCCCCGTCAATTTGATTTTAAGAGACCACGTTTAATCTTTGTCATAAACCGTAGGACAAATATTGCCAATGAGGTATGGACCCCAAGGCTCAAATGGTTTATCCACATGCATGAGTAGCAATTGGCTAAACCAGGCGCTCAACTCCCGTTCCACAAACCAGCTCAGGGCGGACATGGAGGAGGACTCCTGATGGACCGCCATCAGCGTTTTCAACATTTGGACCTCTGGCCTGTTAGACTCGCTTTCTTTTGCATTTATTGTGGAAATAGGCACTTAGTTCCTGTCATGCGGGATCTTTTTCTGTCTAAATTATTGTTTTCTAGTGATGGTGGCCCTTCATACTTGTGCCACACTAAAATGTAAAACACTTGCAGGGTCATGTCCAGGGGGAGCTTAGAATCAGATTCTAGGATTACCTCCTATAATTGAGTCCAAATCCTGCCGTAAAGAGAAGCAGTTTCCTGTGAAACATCGCAGTGTTACACGATTGAATTACAGTTTGTATCGGTTCAAAAAATAAAGCAAAAGCCAGATTGACGGCCATTGAGTCAATTCTGACTCACCTCAACCTCTGCTGTAGGACAGAGTAGAACTGCCCCTGCTGGTTTCGGAGGCTAACCCTTCATGGGAGTGTGAAACCTCCTCTGTATCTCAAGAAGCAGCTGGAGGTTTTGAACTGCCGACCTTGCTTGCCGTTAGCGGTCCACCGCATCGCCCACGAGGCCACCAGTCTCCCACCTTCCGTGGTGCTGATACAAAGCCCATGAACCTAGCTGGCGCTATATTCATCTCACCAGCATTAGTCATCCGTAAGGGGAATGTGAGAGCTAGATGTGTGTAACAGTGCCATGCTTTATAGTTGCACTGTTTCTGCTGTATTTTCGCCTCTGCTGGTCTTGAGTTCTCGAGTGGCAGTACGTTAAAAACCGCTCCCTGCCAACAAGAACTGGCCTCTGTACATAGTGTGAGAAGAACAGAAGTTTTGTAGCTGGACTGATTTAGGCTTTACTCCCAGTTCTAGCGTCAGTTAATGGATTGTTGGGCATTGTGGTTATGCGTTGGGCTGCGAGGTCAGCAGTTCAAATCCACCCGCCTCTCTGCAGGAGAAAGACGGAGGTTTCTACTGTAAAGCGTGACAGTCTCAGCAACCCACAGGGACAGGTCTACCCTGTCCTCCAGGGTCCCTATGAGTCGGAACTGACTTGATGACCTTGAGTTTGTTTTGTTTTGGTAATTTCACTTTCCTCATCTGTTAAATAGCACACCATTAAGAATCTTTCAGGTGTATCTTGAGGGAATAGATAAAGTACCTCTGTAACATTTCTAATGGGACATACAGAAGAACCTCAGTGGTAAGCATAAAGTTATTTCAAATGTATTCAGTAAGTATTTTTCAAGCATACAATTCTATTTGAAGTCTCTGCAGTTCTTTCCCCCCTAATACATTCATTTGTTCACTGTCTAACTCTTGAGGTTATTATATTGTCTCTCTCTTCCTGGTACTATATTGGGGATGCTGGACCGAATTCAGAGACATGATCATCTCCGTCAGTGTGTAAAAAGATAATAATGAAGGGTTGAGCCCAGGTGGCTTAAGTGGTTGAGTGTGGGACTGCCACCCACGGACTTGGCGATTCAAATCCAGTGGCGGCTCCCCAGGAGCAAGACTGGGTAGCTCCCACGACCACCAGAGGGCAGTGATGCCAAAAAAAAAAAGATGATAATGGGGGAAGAGCAAAAGGAACCATTGGGGGAAGGGAGACAGCGGTTGGTGTGAGGTATGAAAATAATAACTTACCTGGGCTGAGCCCCAGTGGCATAAGTGGTTGAGGGCGAAACTGCAGCCTGCGGGCTTGGCAGTTCAAATCCAGCGGCGGGTCTCAAGAGCATCACTGGGTAGTGCCCATGACCACCAGAGGCAGTGATGCCCGCCACCCCCCCCCCCAAAAAAAAAAACTAATCATTTATCAATGGGTCATGTGGGGAGGGGGGAAAAAAGAGGAGCTGATACCAAGGCCTCAGTAGAAAGTTAAATGTCTAAGGCTGAGCCCTGGTGGCGTAGTGGTTGAGTGCAGGACTGTGGCCCACTGACTTGGCGGTTCAAATCCAGCAGCATCTCTCCAGGAGCAAGACTGGGCCTCCCACTCCCACCAGAGGGCAGTGATTAACGCCCCCCCACCCCAAAAAAAAAAAAAAGAAAGTAAATGTCTAGAAAAGAATGATGGCAATATATGTACAAAGAAGCCTGATACAGTGGATGTGTGGATTGTTGTAAGAGCTGTAAGAACCCCCCGTAAAATGATCTTTCAATTAAAAAAAGAGAGTGAGTTGATAATGCAAGACAGCTGAGATTCTGGAAGTGAATGAGGCAGGAGGGAGCTTCGAGTGACCGAGACACATCCACATTTCAATGAAGTGGAGGCTGCAGCCTCCTTGTCACAGTTTTCCTGTCGTGAACCAGGCAATAAAGGAAGCAGCAGCAAGATGACCAGTAAAATGAAAATCCAGGGGCTGAGCCCCGGTGGCGTAGTGGTTGTGCGGTTCAATTCCAGCAGTGGGGCTGGGCCTCCTACTCCCACCACTGAGAGCAGTGATGCCCTCCCCCCCAAAAAAAATAGGTGAAGTGACATCCTCTTGCAGAGGGGTTACCAGGAGGAGATGAGCCAGTTAAGATACAGGATAGGAGGCTGAGCTCCAGTGGCGTAGTGGTTGTGTGCGGGACTGCGGCCCACTGGGACGGAGGTTCAATTCCAGCAGTGGGGCTGGGCCTCCTCCTCCCACCACCGGAGAGCAGTGATGCCCCCCCCCCAAAAAAAAAAAAGAAAAGAAAAGAAAATCCAGCCAGCCCAGTAGGAAGGGGAGGGGACCATCAAGAAGACAGAGCCCCCACTGGTTGATCCCCACTGATGAGCAGCTGTCAGACCTTCTGACTCTCTCTGCTCTTTTGTGTGCGCTCCTGGTTTATAATTGTTGGCAGTCACTCATATCTTAAAACATGTCCTCACCAAGCAGAACACTCTAGTGTCTAAGGTTTAAGAGAAGCCCAGTCCCATAAACCTTTTGCTTCTGTAGATGGGCCTTTGTTCTCATCGGTTTCATCTGCTCTTTGCTCTTTGATAGGGTTTGGTGGAGCAAGTGGAGGTGGCGCCTCAAACAGGTCCACGTGGCCCGTGCCCTCCACACCACAGCCGTGAAGCACAGAGGCCTGCGCCTCCAGTTACAGGTGAGTCCAACAGGCTCTCTTTAGGCATCTCCTCTGCAGCTGTTGCAGAGCAGTCTGCCCTCCCAACCCCTCCGCACAGAAGAACCAGCCCTCATGTTGCGCCTGATCTGCTCGGCCCCTGACCTGCTCAGACAGCTTTGGGGAAGGGGCTGCGGCTGGGGGACCCGTGAAGACACAACATGGAAGGCTGGATTCTTCCAGCAGACAAAGGCTGCTCTGAGGTCGATGGCGACTGACTAGCCCTAGATAGGCTTTCTTGTGGATTTTGAAGTGCTTTTGCTAACTGTAGAATTGGAAAGGGGTATATAAATATGTGTCAAGAAAGCTGTGTACTTTTGTTTTCTCATTACTGTGAATTAGAAAAGAATGATGGCAACCGGGAAACAGAAGACTCAAATGGAAACTTGGCTCCTTTTTTTGCTCGGTGAATAAGTTTCTTGCCTTTCTGTAGGAAATTCTCGTGGAAAATTATGGTTTGGGTTAGCTCTCTGCAGCCTGCTCCTGAGCTTGGAGGCAGCTTGCCTCCTGAGCTCCCTGATCTTTCTTCTGGGCAGGAGACTTGTTGGGGTGGTTCCACTTCTTCTCTTCAACATCTCTCTTAGGCATCTTCTCTTACAGCAGCGTGTGCTGTCTTATACAGCTCCTACAGCATTTCGGTGTTACATTGTTCTTTGTGTTTTGAGACAGTTGTTTTGTGTGTCTGTTTTTCTAATTAAAATACTCTTATTGGGGGCTCTTACAGCCCTTATCACAATCTGTACAGTCATCCACGTGTCAAGCACATGTGTGCATTTGTTGCCATCATCATTTTCTTTCTTTCTTTCTTTTTTTTTTTTTTTCTTGTGGCATCACTGCCCTGGCAGGAGTAGGAAGCCCAGCCTTGCTCCTGGAGAGCTGTTGCTAAATTTGAACGGTCAGCCCTGTGGGCTGCAGGCCATCATCATTTTCAAATCATTTTCTTTCTACTTGAGCTTTTCATTCCCCCCTCCCCCACCTTTCTCCACCCTCCCTCCCTCACAAACCCTTGATAAGTTAGTTATAAATTATTATTTTCATATCTTACATTGTCTGACATCTCCCTTCACCCACTGGGTTCATCCCCCTGGGAGATGGTTATATGTCAATCCTTGTAATCGGTTCCCTCTTCCTCCCTTCTCCCCTTCCCCCCCTGCTATCGCTGTTCTCATTATTGGTCCTGGGGGGCTTATCTGTCCTGGATTCCCTGTGTTTTCAGCTCTTCTCTGTGCCTATGTACATGCTCTGATGTTGTCAAATTTGTAAGATTGACTTGAGGGCGTGTTAGGGGTGGAGAGGAAGCATTAAAGAACCAGAGAAGAGTTGTATGTTTCATTGGTGCTATACTGCACCCTGACTGGCTCATCTTTTTCTTGTGACAAGTCCCATTTGGTCTCTACACTCCCTTCATTCACATTGATAGGATTTTTTTGTTCTGGGTCTTTGATGCCTGATAACTGATCCCATCGACTCCTCATGATCACAAAGGATGGTGTGTTTTTTCCATGTGGACTTTGTTGCTTCTCAACTAGATGGCTGCTTGTTTATTTTCAAACCTTTAAGACTCCACACACTATATCTTTTTTTGTGTGTGTGGCATCACTGCCTTGGTGGGAGTAGGAAGCCCAGCCTTGCTCCTAGAGAACTGCTGCTGGATTTGAACTGTCAGCCCTGTGGGCCGCAGTCCACTACACAACCACTAGGCCACCAGGGCTCAGCCAACACACTATATCTGTTTTTTGTTTTGTTTTGTTTTGGTTTTTTTTTGGGGGGGGGGGGGGTACATCACTGCCCCGGTAGTCGTGGGCACTATCCAGTGCCGCTCCTGAGAGCCACTGCTGGATTTGAACCGCCAAGCCCACGGGCCACAGTTCCGCACTCAACCACTTACACCACCGGAACTCAGCCCCAACACACTATATCTTTTGCCAGCTTTCTTCACCACATTTGTTTATGTACCGATTATGTCTTCAGTGATCGTGTAGGGAAGGTGAGCATCACAGAATACCAGGTCATTAGAACAAGTGTTCTTGCATTCAGGAGTATTTTAGTCAAAGCCCAATACCCAACTGCTGTCTTCATACCTAACATATAAAAGTAAGTACATAGACCTAGGTCCCTGTCCTTATATATAATTGTATTTACATATGTGCATGCTTGTATTTAGACCTCTATAAATGTCCTGTGCCTCCTAGCTCATTCTTCTATTTCTTTTTACTTTCCTCTTCTCCCACGATCATGTTCAACCTTCATTCTGGTTTCAGTAATTTTTCGCTGTTACATTGTCCTTGATTAAACCCCACTAGGTCTCCTGTTCCTCCTCTCCATCGATTTGTTTTTGTTTTTGGCATCACTGCCTCTGGTGGTCGTGGGCGCTACCCAGTGCTGCTCCTGAGAGCCACCGCTGGATTTGAACTGCCAAACCCGCGGGCCGCAGTCCCACACTCAACCACTGATGCCCCGGGGCTCAGCCCTTTCTCCATCGATTTTAGTTCACTAGTTGTTCCTTTGTTCCTGGGTTGGTTGACGCCCCCCCCCCTTCCTTTCTCCCACCTCCCTTTCCCCTGTGTCTCCCCAGAACTGTTGGCCCTGTTGTCTTCTTCTCCAAATTGCTTGTCCCGCCTATCTTATCTGGATAGGCGTGCAGAGGCATTAATAAGCGCAAAATCAAGGCAAAGCCAAACAAAACAACAAAGGAAGACAAAACCAACAACATAAAAACTAAAAGCAACTAAAAAGAAAGCCAATGTCACGAAAGGAAAAGCCTGTGAATACCTCCAGGTTCGTTTTTTGACCTTTAAGAGTGTTTTCCAGGTGAGGCTGATGGGGTGCCACACTCTGTCCCAAAGTCCATTTTTTGTATTTCCTGTGGACTTCATTGCTTTGCTCACCTTGCTGCTCCGTTGCATGTTCTTAGTAGACAGGGCACAGTCTGCAACCTTCTGACCCAGGATGTGTTCTGATGTTTGAAATCCTTGCTTTCTGAATCAGAGCCAGGACATAGCTGGGTACTCTGAGGGATAGTCAAGTCTCTGCCCACAGGCCGCTTCAGAGCCCCAAACCCTTTATTTCCAGTAGTCGTCCTGGCAAGGCTGGCATCCAGATAGCAGGTGAGGGCACCAGGTTCACCACCAATGGGTCCCACATTGTGTTCATCTCCAGTCACCCCCACTTGACCTTCACGGATCTTATCCATGCCAAAGCTTTTCAGAAACTGGCAAGCCAGCAGCAGGCCAGCACAGTAGGCTGCAGCCTAGCCAATTTTTTTGGTTTCCCCCCCCTCAATTTTCATATCATACTTTGGAAGTTCATGAGCACAGACAATCATACCAAGGGGCTACCCCCCTCCAATGGAATTTTTTTCTTCCCAAAAGCTACGTATTTTAATTTTTTTACAAAACAACCTTATCACCTTCAATGTACTGTCCAATATACTTGATATTTTTTTGCTAAATCTGCAATTCCGTTCTTGGGGACGTTTTTCAAACTCATCTGTTTGGATGGCTGACAACACCGCCTCCGTTTTTTCCCTCACCTCTTCCATGTCATCAAATCGCTATCTCTTCACGTCCCTCTGCATTCGCAGGAACAAAAAAAAGTCACATTCAATGAGGGCAAGTGAGTAAGGTATGTGGGGAAAGGAGACATGCAAAGAAGGTGCATTGATATAGCTGAATGAGCAGGTGCATTGTTGTGGTGGCAAAACCAGTCTCGTCTGCCACAGATTGGGCTTTTTTTGTCATACACTGTTAGGCAATCTTGTCAGAATCTCCAAGTAGAAAGCTTGATTAACAGTCTGACCTGGTAGAATGAACTCTAAATGCACTACCCCCTTCACATCAAAAAAACAAGTGAGCATCAGTTTTTATGGGAACCCCTTTTTATCCCATTCTGTAAGGGCAGAAGCAATCTGGTAGATGATCCCTGTTGGTTACACAAACTGTCATCCTGTATTTGGGTGTTTTGTATTGATTTTTTATCTTGGAGTACAGCACGTTTGCAAGCATACTGATCAGGCAAGCCCTCTGGTCACCTTCTAAATTTCACTTGGTGTCTCTTGAAGTAAACTTTGTTCTCGACAACGGTAACGAGCCGGTCCTGTGGAGCAGAGAGCAGTGTTGTCCGTGGCTCGCCACAGACCTGCAGGGCTGGTAGCTTTGTGGGGACAGTGGTGGTGGTGCGTGCTGGCTCCTCTGGGGTTTTTTTAAATCTCTCTCTGCTTGTTATAGAGCTTTCTTTTGGATTTATTAGATTTTGGCCAGTTGTAAAGGTCTGAGGTCTTTACCAAAACTGTGATGTGATAGAGTCTTTTTTGTGGCCTGTGATAGACTTTCTGAACTTCTGTCTCTGATGGTCACTGGACTTTGGTTCAGATGGCTTGCTTTCAGGGCACCCAATTAATGGTAGCCCGAGCGTACCATATACCTACTATTCTAATACTCTCCTTGCTTTGTTATGATATATATTTGCCTATTAGGCATGGTTCTGCCATTATCAGTGACTATTATCTAAAGTTATGCCTTATCACCAACTCTTATTATTTGTTATTAGTATCTAGTTTAATGTGTACACGTCAGTAATTCCCGTATTGTGGCATGTAGCCAATCTACATTTGTGTCATTTCCTTTTCTCAACTGTATTTTCAATTATATACCCTTGGCTGAATTAAAGACATTATTTATTGATAGGTCTTAATGCCCCAGGGAGACAAGTGTTCCCTGGATGGATAAGTGTTCTCGTACATAAAATGACAAGGATGTCTCCACGGTACTTCAGACACATATAAACCATAGCTTTATGAGTGGATTTGGGGTTCGCACATCACTCTAGCTCCACTAAGAACAATGAGTTCTTATGGCCTGGCCCTGCTTGTTGTTCATCTTCAGGAAGAGATCCCTGAAGACCTGGGTGCTGTAGCAAAGTGTGGTGGAAGAAGCAGATGGTGGCCGGCTCTCAGAAAGAACAGTGTCTGGGGTCTTAAAGGCTGGTCTTCAAACACGCAGCCACCTCAGCGAGCCTTCAACTCAGTCCACACCAGCCCGTGTGAACCAAGGACCATAAATTATAGGATCCAATCTGAAGGAAGGAAGGAAGGGTCTCAGAGCTTACATTTTGAGCACCTGTTTTGCAGAAAGCTATGGCGGACAGTGGAAGCCCCGAATGCAGAGTCCCACGCATAGTGAATATTGAGTATTTATGAAATTAAAAAAAAAAATCTGGGCTGAGCCCTGGTGGCGTAGTGGTTGTGCGCGGGACTGCGACCCACTGGGATGGAGGTTCAATTCCAGCTCCACAGGAGCAAAGGCTGGGCCTCCTATTCCCACCACCAGAGGGCAGTGATGCCCCCCCCCCAAAAAAAAAATCCATCATGTTCGAATGCTAAAAGGACAAATACATCTATTTTGGAAGAAGTACAGCCAGGGTGCTCTTCGTCGAGGCAAGGGTGATGAGCCTTCATCTCATATACGTTGGACATGTGGTCAGGAGACCCTCGTCCCAGGAGAAGGACATCATGCTTGGTCAGTGCAGGCGGGGGCGGCCTTCAACGAAGTGCAGCCACGCTGGCGACAACAATGGGCCCAAACAGAGGAACCATTATGAGGATGGCACCAGGCAGGTCAGCATGTCATCCTGTGGGCCCTCAGGCCTCCGTGAGCAGGAACTGACGCGATGGCTCCAGGGCCAGGAGCGTGCGGTGCACCAGCGAGGTGCGCTCTTCCAGCAGCGCCCACCCCAATGATAGCTGCAGAGAGAACAGACCCGGGGGCGAGGTGGAGGAAGATTGCTGTTGCATTGTGGGACTGTCGTCGGTGTCCCAAAACAAAAAGGTGCATACGTTGCTGGATGGACAACTAAATAGCTCTGTAAACTTTCACCCACATCACAAGTATTTTTGAAAAATTATAAAAAGATTCAACGTAAAACATGTATAAAGTATGAACGTATATCAAGTACCCATCACCCAGTTTTAAAAGGCATTAGCATTTTCCAGATGTTTGCCCTGTTTTCTGACTGACAAAATAGATTGGACATATGTACCTTCCTCCTTTCATCTTTATTTTTATTTTTTTTGGGGGGGGCATCACTGTTCTCTGGTGGTGGGAGTAGGAGGCCCAGCCCCACTGCTGGAATTGAACCTCCGTCCCAGTGGGCCCCAGTCCCACGCACAACCACAACACCACCAGGGCTCAGCCCCCTCCTTTCATCTTTAAAGCCACTGTCCCGATCCTGTTGGACAGGATCACTATTCACTTTTTTTTTTTAATTAAAAATCATTTTATTGGGGGCTCATACATCATTTTTCACAATACGTAAATACATATACTGTGCCAAGCACCTTCACGTCTGCTGCCGTCACCATTCTCCAAATGTCCACTTTTCCACTTCAGCCCTTGACATCAACTTCCTATCCTTTCCCCTCTGTTCCTGCTCCCCCGCCCCCATCAACCCTCAATACTTTATAAATTATTATTGTCCTGTCGCATCTTACACTGCCCAATATCTTCCTCCTCGGATGTCTGTCCTCCAGATAGGAGGCTATGTGTAGATCCTTGTAGTTGGTCCCATCTCTCTACCCCACCTTTTCTCCCTCCATCCAGTAACTTCAGTCTCACCACTGGCCTTGAGGGACTCATCTGTCATGGGTTCCCCATATCTCCACCTCCCCTCTCTACCAGTATACCACCTCCAGTCCACCTGCATTTGTAAGGTAGAGTTGGGACCATGATAGTTGTGGGGAGGAAGCCTTCAGGAACTAGAGGAAAGTTGTATGCTTCATCGCTGCCTCACTGCACCTTGACTGGCCTGTCTCCTCCCCACGACTCCCCTGTAAGGGGATGACCAATTGCCCATAGGTGCACCTTGGGTCCCCACCCTGCTGTCCCCCTCATTCATAGTTATGTGATTCTTGTTCTTTGATGCTTGATACCTGCTCCCTTCGACCCCTCTTGATCACACAGGCTGGTGTGCTTGTCCCATGTGGGCTTTGCTGTTTCTGCGCTAAATGGCCACTTGTTTATCTTCAAGCCTTTAAGACCCCAGACACTTTATCATTTGGCAGCTAGGCACCATCCATTTCCTCCACTGTTTGCCCCTGTATCCATTTGTCTTCAGTGATCTTATCAGGAGGGTGGGCACATGTTGATTTTGATTTTTGTTCTATTTTGATGCCTGGTACCTGATTCTTTCAGCACCTCATGGTCGCAAGGCTGGTGTGCTTCTTTTATGGTGGGCTTTATTGCTCCTGGGCTAGATGGCCGCTTGTTTCCGCTCAAGCCTTTAAGACCCCCGACGTTATATTTTTTGATAGCTGGGCACCATCAGCTTTCTTCACCACTCTTGCTCATGCTCCCACATGTCCTCAGTGGGCACCTTGGGAAGGTGCACACACAGTGATATGTTTTTTTCTGTTTGATGCTTGCGACCTAATCCTTTCAACACCTTGTGGCTACACTGGCTGGCGTGCTTCTTCCGAGTAGGCGTGGCCACTTCTCAGCTAGATGGCCTTTTGTTTATCTTCAGGCTCTTAAGACCCCAGATGCTATATCCTTTGATAGCTGGGCACCATCAGCTTTCTTCACCACATTTGCTTATGCACCCATTTTACCTCAGTGATTGTACTGGGCCAGTGAGCATCATGAAATACCAGATTCCTAGAACAAAGTGTTCTTACATTGAGGGAGCGCCTGGTCTACTTGCTACCCCAGGACTGAACCTATAAATATATGTTCTTAGATTTCTTCCCTCCTTATCATAGATAATTATATTTATGTATGTACATGCCTATGTTTAGACCTCTGCAAGTGCCCGTTGCCTTCTAGTTCTTTCCTCTATGTCCCTCCATCTCTTAGACTATTCACTTTTTCACTGTTAAAAAGGTGTGCAGGAGTACCGTAAAAAGTAATCGCATGGCTTTGCACGGTTAGGAAATTGATAGTTTCATACTGTACATTTATTTTGCAGCTGTTGTTTGTAATGCAGCAGTGTACATTTAAGCATTATCTATATGACTGCATGGAGCTCCATTAAACTATATAACACGGGGGCACCTGGGTCAGATACAATTTACCTGCTCATCCCAATGGTTTGTGTGTGACTTCCAAAAACAGCAGAGACAGTTGTGCAGCTGAGAGGAGGGGTGATGCCCGCTAATTAGTGTTTGCTGTTCTATAAGCCAGGACAGACAGTGCTTTCTGGATGCAGACTGTCCTCTTTAATGATCATTTCGGCCTCAGTTCCCATAGCGGGTGGTCCTGATTAGAAATAGTTGCCGTTGTGTCCTTCCCTTGCCACTTCCTGTCTCCTGGCCCTCGTCCACACTTTGCCTTGGTTTGCCTCTTCCCGCTTTGATGGCTGTGTGGATTAACTTACAGGCTTGGTCAAGGTGGCAGGGACAGTACCTGTGTGCCCAGAGGGACAGACAGAAGGCAGTCTCTGCAGTGAAGCACCACCAGTGCTGGCAAAAGCGGAACTCCCTGCGGGCCTGGCTGGAGTACGTGCAGCTCCGAAGACAGAAGAAGCAGAGGAAGGGTGAGCAGACATGCCTGCAGGGCTCGTGGCAGCGGCCTCCGCAGCCGCCAATGAGCTCTGTCAAACAGGAGCACAGGGGGAACCCAATTTCAGGGATCTACATAAAACCTCTCTGGGGTACAGACAGCAGGGAAGTGAGTGAAGGGACACATTGGACAGTGTACGATATGAAAAAGTAATAACAATTTGTAAATTATGAAGGGTTCCTAGGGGAGGGGGTGGGAGAAGGGGAGGGAAATACAGGAAGCTGGTACTGGGGGCCTAAGTGGAGGGAGGATGGTTTGAGAGTGATGATAACAACAAGTGTGAAAATATGGTCTGCATACAACTGATGTATGTATTGATCATGGTGGGAGTTATATGAGTTTCCAATAAAATGATTCATATTTTAAAAAAGGAGAGAAAGAGGAGCTTATACCAAGTAGAAAATATTTAGAAATGAAGATGGCAACATTTGTACAAAAATATGCTTGATACAAGTGATGTATGGAATGTTGTAAGAGCCCCCAATAAAATTATTGGGGGGAAAAAAAGGAGCTTGAACGCGATGAACTTGTTGACTAGGAAATGGAAATGAATTGGGCTCTGTAAACCTTCCTCCAGACCCAATGTTTCCAAGATGGCCACATTATAAGTGACATTTTGGAGAGAGAAGATGGACAATTCACATTGGTTTCGTGACTGTTCCTTATCTTTTACTCAGTCAGGCTTTGATAATGCTGCTTGCATAATGGTTCTTGGAATCAATGTTTTGGGACAGTTTCTTTTTTTTTTTTTTTGGGCATCACTGCTCTCCGGTGGTGGGAGGAGGAGGCCCAGCCCCACTGCTGGAATTGAACCTCCGTCCCAGTGGGCCGCAGTCCCGCGCACAACCACTACGCCACCGGGGCTCAGCCCCCAGACATTGTTTTTCTAGTTCAACTAGACTAGTGTTTGGTTTTGAATAGACTGCGTAGGCCTTTTACATTTTATTTTAAGGTTTGCAGATGAGCGTCAGACAAGTCTCAGAGCTTGCCCCAGCCTCCCCGGTGTCCGTGCTGCACCCAGTCTTGTGCCTTGCTTTGGAACCACACCACTAGTGAACAGCTCCCTGTGCCTTGTTTTTCTTGAATCATTTTATTGGCTCATGCAACTCTTACCACAATCTATACCTCCATCCATGGTGTCAAGCACGTTTGTACATTTGTTGCCATCGTCATTTTCAAAAGATTTTTTTTCTATCTGAGCCCTTGCTGTTAGCTCATTTCCCCCCTGCCTCCCTTCACCGTCCCTCCCTCTCCCTTGATAATATATAATTATTATTATTTTTAGCTCCCTATGTCTTTAAGTATTCTTTACCCATGCTATTTTTCAATGATATTCCTGCTTTGTCGGGTGGCTTATCATAATTTTCTTTTTGGTTTTACCAGTTTTGTTAGCATTTCATCTACTGCCAAGTCATTTACTAGTTCAGCCCTACCAAGAAGAGTTGTACAGTGATCACATTCATTTCCAGACCTCTGGTACTCACCATTATTCGTGTAATTTCTTTCTTTCTCCTTTTTATTTTTTTTGGGGGGGGGGGCATCACTGCCCTCTGGTGGGAGTAGGAGGCCCAGCCTTGCTCCTGGAGAGCTGCTGCTGGATTTGAACTGCCAACTCAGTGGGCTGCATTCCTGCACTCAACCCCTACGCCACCGGGGATCAGCCCCATGTAATTTATTTCTAATCGTGGCAAAAAGAAACACAACAAAGTTACCGTGGTTTTCTTAGCTATCCTTGTAGTGATAGAGAGTCAGCTTCTTGATGGTGCACTGGGCTTTAGTAGGTCAAGTTTTTCGGACACTGTTTTTGTGGCGCACTTCTCCAAGGAGAGTGCAGAAGGAACAATCCCCCAGCGCGAGGCCCAGGTGCATGCTTTGTGCATGGGCACTACAGGCCTATGCACAGAGAGACCCAGCACTGGGCCGCACTCACCGGCTTTTGCCCACGCCTCCCTGCAGTGGTGACAATGAAAGGGACCAAGGTTCAGGCACCCAAACCTGAAAGCCGAAGGCATCTTCCTTTGGAGCATGACAACTTGCCTCCTGTGATGTCATTGTGATTTTAGGACTTCCACTTCCTGACTTCAGCCCACGTCCTCCGGCCCTTTGCACATGAGTGTTGAAGAGGATCAGCTCGACCTCAAGTTCAAAAAGACTTTTGTGTTATGCCCACTAGCAAGTTCTATGTCATAGACTCAGCCCCCTCCTCATCTCGCCGCCCACCCCTTCCCAGTCCTGTGTGGATGGGTCAGCTTGGAGGCCAGAACAAAGGAGTCTGGTCTGAAGGCAGCTGTCAGCACACCCCCCTGACAGGGATTCCAATTCATGTTTAACCTGATGCCTCCACGGCTTGGCTTACGGATTTTTAAGTACCCCTTTCCTGAAAATACAGGTTCTTCCTTTCCACAGAGAAGACTTCTGAAGGATTTCTCAGTGTTTCAAAAAACGGGGAAAGAGGGCTGAGCCCCAGTGGCGTAGTGGTTGTGCGCGGGACTGCGGGCCACTGGGATGGAGGTTCAATTCCAGCTCCACAGGAGCAAAGGCTGGGCCTCCTCCTCCCACCAACAGAGGGCAAACAAACAAACAAAACAAACAAACAAAAACCAGGGAAAGACCGCCGTGTAGGAATTCGTTGCGGCAGTTGCTTTAGATCCCTACGGCCCTGCAGCAGTGGCGCTCAGCGTGGTGTAAGGGTCCCTTCCAGCTGCTCACCCCACCTTGGGCGGGCGCGTGCTCATCCTTCCTTCCCTTGCAGAGACGGCCACCCTCTTCTCCCGCATCACTCTGCTCCAGACTCACTTCTGTGATTGGCAGTGGGCTTGGCAGTGGAGGGAAAGCTTGCATGCCCACCGGGCCCTGGTGGAGGGCCTGGCCAGGAGGATGGCCCTGCGGCGAGCCTTCGAGCACTGGAAGCACTGTATCCTCTCCCATCACCCTGTCCTCTGCCCCCAGCCGCAGCCGGGCCGGCCTGGGGGCCACAGTGTGGAAGGCCAGCTGTGGGGGTCCCGGGAGCCCGTTTCTGAGCCGTCTGAGAGTACCTTCATCACCATGGGTTGCTTTTAACGCTCGTGTGTGTGCACTGGGGAGGTGCAGGCCAAGGAGCAATGGGGCGTGTTTGCCTTTCAGATAACAACAACAGCGTGAACACGTCCGCCCCCACCACCCCACTTAGGAAATGGAGTGTTTTTAACACCCTGCATGATCCCAGTGCTGTCTGCGTGTCCTCAGCTCCTGGCTTTTTTCTGTCCACTGGGGGGTGCAAATAGCCCGCGCCATCACCGTGGCCATAAATAAAACCAGGCCCCTGACTCACAGCCATCCTAGGGGACAGCGTTGTCCCGTTGCCTGGACCTCCCAGGCGATGCGCTAAGGAAAAGCCCTTGGCGGTGTTGCCAGGCAAGCAAGGAGACTGCCAACTGCAAGGTTAGGGGTGCAAACCCACCAGCCAGCCTGCTGGGGAGAGGGGAGCCTCACTACCCCAGAAACTTTACCCAGGCCGCCGGGGTTGCTTGGACTCCATGGCAGTGGGGGTAGGTTTCGGGGTATGTTGGAGTGACCCGAAGGAGGGAGGTCACATTTAAGAAAGTAGACTTTTAAAGAGAGAGGGAGAGAAACAAAGCAGACTGTCACACTTTCTTCCTCAGTGTGGCTCTGGGATGCGAACCACTGACCCATCGGCTGGCAGCGGAGTGCTTAACCACTGCGCCACCACAGCCTTTCCCACCACTCCCGCCAACCAGAATGGAACCCGCCCCCTGTCAAGTTGGTTCTGATTCATAGAGGTCCCACCGCACAGAGCAGACTGCACCTCCGGTTTCTGGGGCTCACTCCAGGAGAGCCGGTGGCTTCATCCCGCTTGGCGTGGGGGTGGGGGTGGGCGGTGGTTGAACTGCCAACCCCGTGCTTAGGCCGCCCTGTCACCAGGGCTCCATTCATGACGGCCATGGTTCCCGTTGACTGGGTTTTTGCTGGGTGCAGACACTGCGTGAGCTTAACCCACCTTCATGGTGACCCTCTGCACAAGCTCTGAGCAAGAGGAGCAGGCCTTGCTCGGGCTATGTCTGAACTAGCTCACTCCTGCTTGGGGGGGCCCTCTCTGTTTCTCTCTCATCCATCGGGCATGGAGTGGAGGGGGGGTGGTTAGGCCAGTTTTAGAACGGGCCTGGTTTCCCCTCTGCCGACTCCCCTCCAGGTTGCTGAGCAGGGAGGAGAGGTAGAAGTCGCCCTACCTGCCCCCCCCCTGCTAAGGGAGCCCCAAGAGAGTGAGGTGTAGACCCACCAGATTTACAGGCTCAGCAACCCCCGCAGGCGGGTGGGCGGGCGGGCAGGCGGCTCTGCCCTGGAGGATCATTCTGTGGTGGTGGGTTTGGTGGTGGCATGCCCCTTACCGTCTGCTGCCACGACCCTGTTCCGTGGGAGCCTTGTGGAGGTTGGGTCCCTTAACCTGCTGGCAGACGGGCTGCTGCGTACAGAAGCCGCCGCTCAGCACCGCATGGCAGAGGAGCATCGCCGACGCCACCTTCTGGTAAGCCCGCCACCAGCCCTCAGGGTGCCCAAGGGCTCTGTGGGGAGACCCGAAACACCTGGTGCCCTTCATGGGCACATCAGCTGCGAGCTCTTCCCTGGTCACAGGTGGCCCTGAGTTTCTTTCGAATGGAAGGTGCTCACGGAGCTGTAAAGGAACTTCATAGACGGTCCAGCTCTGGGATGTCTTTTGTTTGTTTGTTTATTTGTTTGTTTTGGGGGGGATATCACTGCTCTCTGGTGGTGGGAGTAGGAAACCCAGCCTTGATGCTGGATTTGAACCTTCAACCCAGTGGGCTGCAGTCCAGCGCACAGCTACTGCACCACCGGGGCTCAGCCGGGATGTCTTTTAAAATGGAGGCATGCCCAGTCTGTCAAATCAAAACAAGGTCCTCATAGCGGGTCACCATTGCACGGACTCCATGTGTGGTCTTCCACAGAGCACAGAGTGAGAGCCGCAGTCAAAGTCTGTCCCTATGCTCTCAAAAAAAACCCCAAGGGTCGGGCTCGAGGGTAAGCTCTGCAGAAGTCACGTTATTGATGGAGCCAGAGCCAGACCCAGATATCCGGTTGGCCATCTCCCCTACCCCCCATCAAGGCTTGTTCTACTCTAGCAAAAGTGCATTTATAATTTTGTAAACTGACAGCTTGGCCCCCGTAGCAAGTTCCAAAAGCATGAGGACCTCTCTCAGTTACAGACTGGAGTGTCTGGTCCAGCCAGCACTCTGAAGAGCCTGCCTGCTGTGTGCCCTGGCCTGGGTGTGTCTCCACATTGTGTCCTGCAGCAGAGAAACTCGCAGGGGAATTAGGAGACCACGTTTGGGCTGCTTCCCTCTGCCTGAAGTGGAGGGCTGACTTCCTTTGTCTGCTATTAGTTTGTACTTGTCTACAATGTTGTAACTGCAGTGCTCATTTATCTCTTCCCAGTCCGTTTGCTTCAGAGCCCTAAAGGACAACGTGGCCCGGGCCCAGCACCAGCAGATAAGGAGGAATCTTGCCTACCAGCAGCACAAAGCCACGGTGAGGGTGGGCTTCCCCGTGGGGGCCTCCACTGACGGCTATACTCTCCCTTTTTAAAAAATCATTGTATTGGGGGCTCATATTACTCTTATCACAGTCCATACAGCCATCCACTGTAAGCCAAGCACGTTTGTTCATTTGTTGCCCTCATCACTCTCACGGCATTTGCGTTCTACGTAAGCCCTTAGTATACAGCTGTATCCTTGTCCCCGCCTTTGCCCAGACCTTTAGACTGGAAAATATTAGTGGCTGTTTTCCTTGCTAATCCTTGCCTGCTGACTTAGAAGCCCTTATTTTCTTTCTATCTTTTTTTTTTCTATCTTTTGCATTCCTTAATCTTGTTTTATCTGTTTGCTAGTAGGAAAATGATTGAACCAGAGGTCATAGACCCTCGATTGTCATGTGCAGACACACACTGGGTCTGACATCACTAGGCACTGTTTTCATCGCTGGTTTACCCTGCAGCAAGAACCCTTCCCCCTCTACTGGGAGATTGTGTTTCTGGGCGCAAGAAGATAGGGTCACAATTCTTTTTGTTGTTGTTGTTGTTGTTAATGCTTTTAATAAACAGCCGTGCTATTCAGGCACAGTCACAGAGTGCAGCAACTCTCAGCCTCCCTTCGGTGGACTGCCCAAAGCAGAAGGCCAAACCCGGTGATGTCTTCAGCTGACGCTCTGGACAGGGAAAGCATTGCGTGCACGCTGACATGTCACCTTCTGCATGCCGTTTAGCAGCTTTTCATGAGCAGACCCTGACCTGCAGAAAGTGAACCGAGCATGGCAGACTTACCACCTGAAGATTCACAATCCAAAAAGAGGAACCACTGCTCACTTGAGGGATGCCGTTAGGAGGGCAGCTCTTGAAAGTCCAGGTTGCCTGATATGCTAACAACCACATTTTAAGAAAATTATTCTTAATCATTTTATTGGGGGGGGGCGCTTACAAATCTTATAACAAGTCGTCATTCAGTTGTATGGTACATATGTCACCATCAACGTTCCCGAGACATTTTCTTTCTTTCTTTCTTTCTTTCTTTCT
>PVJH01036508.1:0-18731 GCA_004026705.1 Nesogale talazaci | reverse complement strand
TACAACATAACTTTAGCTTACTTATATAATACTATTCTAACTCTATGTACTTTAGTCTATCCCAACTAATTTAAAAACCAAAGTTCCAATATTTCCTAATTTATAACATTATTTTCACTTCTCACTTTAATTCTTGAAAGGTCATGTGTTCAATTGCTTTAGGCAGTCCCACTCTGATTTGGAATTTTTTAGCTTTTTAATTTACTCATTGAAACTCTAATCATATTTTCTGAAACAGTCCTTTAGCTTAGCTTCTTGTCTGGAATGCTTCCTATATCTGAATTTCTTAAGTTCTTATGTTGGAGACATTGTGCCTGCTACATTTTGTAGGAGTAGTTGTTTCTAAATCATTTCTTAATAACCTGAGTTTTGTTAAAGAGCTGAACATGTTTTTTCTCCTTTTGGCAAGAAAAACATGCTAAACAATTTCATGAAACAAAAACAAGGACAAATATTACTTTGATTTCTTGAGTAATAAATGTTTCTCAGAAAGTGTTTCTCTGGATTTAGATTTTCTTATTTACATTCTTTGGATCAGTAGGCCTGGGGCTGCGATCTGTAAGATCTGCAGTTCAAAACAGTCTCAGAAACTCCCCGCACAGTTCCATCATGTCCTACAGGTTGCTAAGGGTCAGAGTTTACAGGACGGCAGTGAATTGAGTTTTTTTATCCTTGGTTCACAAGCTGGTGTGCCTCTGTATGAACTTAGCTTACACTGCATGTTTGTTTCATGGTAAGCTTTCAAGACTACAGACTCTGTCCTTTTGGACAGTCAAGCACCATCTGTTTTCAGCACACTTCACTATAGCACACATGTCTTCTGTGATTTCTTCATGAGGGTATGTATCAAGTAGGGCCATGTCAAAAGAACTGACTATTCTTAGATTGGGGCTAGACTTAAACTCAAGAAAATGCTCAGTTTTGGGGGCAAGTGTTAGAAAGATGGACACAACACCTTCAGAATTATATAGACTTAGGTAAGGAAATATGGCAAGAAGCAATAGCTTCACCTCCTGATATTTTTGCTTAATAACGATTTTTATTACTTTGTAACAGTATTTTTCACTATTCAGATCTTTTATTCATAGATGTTTTGAGTTCATCTTTCATTTATTCAGTCACATATTTATTTATTTAAGATCTTCTCATCATTTTTAGCACTGTTTCTTTGTTTGAAAGTATTTGTAAATATATTGCCTGTCTTGGCAACCCTATTGTCATATTGTTAAAAACTTTTGCTCTAGGGCTGAGCCCCGGTGGCGTAGTGGTTGTGCGCTGGACTGTGGCCCACTGGGACGGAGGTTCAATTCCAGCAGTGGGGCTGGGCCTCCTACTCCCACCACTGGAGAGCAGTGATGCCCCCCCCAAAAAAAAAAACTTTTGCTCTGAATAGATACTTAACATGACTTCTCCATGACTCAGATGTGAAATCGAGTGAGCGATGGTGCTTTCTTAGGAAAATGTATATAAAAGGGAGCGTTCCTATCTCTTCTCATTCCCTATCAATTCCCATTAAAGTCTGGCAGCCTGAAAACTATATATATGATTCTCTTTTGTACCACCCATCTTGTACCACCCATCTTGTAATTTGTCTAAAGCAAAACTTTTTTTACTTACCTTAATATATTCCCCTCATCCACATCCACACTCTCCTTATTTAATACTTATTAGAGTCTAGAGATCATTTGCCTGAGTATTGAGAGCAATGCTTCCTAACATTTCCTAATTCTCTCATCATTCTAAAAAACTTGTGACTATACAAAGGTCACACTAAGTTAGTATTAATTTAGCATATTTAACCATTGCTAGACAAAACCTTATTTACATTTTTCTTTCTTCTGTGAACCTTTTAGTAGAAATGTGTCCATTGTCTGTCCTTGGAGGGGAGTAGACTTGGCATTGGTAACTGTGGAGTGTTTTTTGAACTTTCCGTGAAAGGTTGATAGTTATGACCTCCTGGTAGCACCCTTCCTTGTTATTCCTCGATGACTAGTGTGAGGAAGGGGATTTTGTAGTTGGTTTTGGGGGATTTTGGAGCTGGTTAAGTGAAGCTGAAAAATGAAGGCATTCCTTCACTAGAATGAGTTTCTTAGACTTTCAAGGTATTGAGGACCAGCAAGAGCTCAGCTTCAGGTATTTTCAAGAGACTCTCCCAGTTAGAATTGCCTCTTAATTTTGGGAGGAGATCGTATGCATGACTGTGGAATGAATTATCTTTCTGCTTAGATGATTCCACTTTCATTGTTGATAGATTCTCTGAAGAGTTGCCTTGTAATATGTGTTCATTTTACCCTGGAACATCATTTATAAAAATAAATAATAATAATAATAATAATAATAATAATAATAAACTTTAGTTAAGCAATTTGCCATTTTGTTTTACCACCATCTGTAGAAAGTCTTCAACATGTGATTATTGTTGAGGGAAAAGATGATAAGGGAAATTTTTCAAGAAAGTCAAGTTGAGACAAGAATATGCAATCCAGAGGAAGAGTCTAGATTAGAGATATATTATTGTCTTGAATTTGACGACATGACAAAATAATACATGTTGTGTGAGCAAAGTGCAAGTAGTTAGATGTTTTGAGTTCATCTTTCATTTATTCAGTCACATATTTATTTATTTAAGATCTTCTCATCATTTTTAGCACTGTTTCTTTGTTTGAAAGTATTTGTAAATATATTGCCTGTCTTGGCAACCCTATTGTCATATTGTTAAAAACTTTTGCTCTAGGGCTGAGCCCCGGTGGCGTAGTGGTTGTGCGCTGGACTGTGGTTGAAACTCAATGGGGGTACTTTGTTTTAATGACTCTCACCAATTTTCCACCTTTTAAGGGACAGCCCTGCCACTTTTCTATCACTATTAAAAATGAAACAAATCAAATAACAGCAATAACTCTAAACTCGCTTTCACTGAGTCAATTCAGACTTAGAGCAACCCTATGGGACCCAGTAGAATGGCCCCGTAGGGTTTTCTAGGTTGTAACTCTTTATAGGAGCAGTAAGCCTCATCTTTCTCCCAGTGAGTGGCTGGTGCTTTCAGACTGATCTCATAGTTATTATCCAATGCTTAGCCCCCAACACCACAAGAGCCCCCTTTTCACTCTCTAGTAGTGATAAATATTTGAGTTTTCTTTCTCTTACCTAAATTGCAGCTTTTTTAGATTTTACTGAGTCTATGAATGTTATATAATATGCACTGTGTGCATATAATGTGTGCATACAATGTTCCTGAAAATATATAATACAACAATATTCTTCATGTTTATCATCAATTCGTTTAAGTAATAGCCCTATGGTATAGAACCCATCATTACCTCCATCTTTTTCTCATTAGGATCTTGAAGCAAAGTTATTTAATATGTCTTAATCAATATGACTGTATTGGTGTATTATGTATAAGAGTATGTGCATTTTAAAAAAACTGGTTTCTATCACGCCTTCCCATGTTAAATGCTAGAAACATATTTAACTTCTTAATCTAATATTGAAAAAATAGTTTATTATTATTTTAAATTGCCTCTTTTTATTTACAATTGAGATTGAATACATTTTCATGGGTCTATTTTTCATTTGAAGGACTTCTAGTAATAGGAATAGTAGGTTGCACTTAGTACAAGGTCAGTGATACAAACCCTCCAGCCTCTCTAGGAGAGAAAGATGGAGTTTTTTTTCTCCCATAAAGATTTATAGCCTCAGAAATCCAGAGGGCAATCCTACTCTGTCCTATAGAATCATTATGGGTCACAATTGACTCAATAGCAGTGGGTTATATATAATTTCATATGTATTCTATAATTTTTCCAATTTTTTTCCTTTTAATTTTGTTAATGTGTCTTTCTGTGTAAAAAATGTAAGTATACAGCTAAATTTGTCATTTATTTGCTTGTACAATTTTAAGTCTCTGCTCAAAGGCCCTTCTTGGTAGGTTTAGTTCTGATCATATACTTGGAAATATTTTATATGGGACAGCTGATTGTATATCTGTGAATATAGTGAAACCTCGGTTATAGAGTTCAATTCATTCCAAATTTGTATTTGAACATCAAAGAGTTCAAGACTGAACATACTTTTCCCATAAGAAGTCAGGGAAAACCAAATAAATGGTGCTGAGACCCCCAAATTACATGCATAATTTCAGATTTCCAGGGCTTTAAATTACTGCAGAGGCTTTTAGCCATTTTGCATACCACTGTCTCAGATATACTAACACCATTGAGTTGTTTCTGATTTATCCCAATTAACAGTAACTTTTCAGCCTCTTTAATGGTCTGGGTTCTTTGTTTTCTGGTTAAGAATTGTTATTATATATTACATGACTACAGCTACCAAAGTGCAAATGTATGGTGAGTACTCAGTAAATAAAAACTTTCTTCCATCTTCTGGGTAGTTTTGCTTGCTTATTTAAATGCTCAGAAACAGTTTTTTTAATGAGGTCTCAATAATTTTTATTGTTTTAAGTAAAGTACCGTATTTTTCTTTTTAAAGCAAAAATCAGTTTATTGGTGCCGCATACAACTCTTATCACAATCCACACATACATCCACTGTGTCAAAAACTTTTGTACATTTGTTTCCCTCATCATTCTCAACACACTTGCTTTCCACTTGACAGTATTTTTATATGTGACTACTATAAGCACCTAGGCAAACATGCCTGACATGTTTATCACTGTTTCTCTAATGCCGTGTGATTTATCATAGATATTGAGTTTTCCTTGACAGATAATAATGAATGTGAAGGAATTCTTTAATTTATGAAATGATACATAAACAATATTTATTAAGTTAGAAATCTCTAAGCTAATACCCTCATGTTATAAATAGCAGAATGCGGGCTGAGCTCTGGCCGTGTAGTGGTTGTGCGAGGGACTGTGGCCCACTGGGATGGAGGTTCAATTCCAGCAGTGGCTCCACAGGAGCAAAGGCTGGGCTTCCTACTCCCACCACCAGAGGGCGGTGATGCCCCCCCAAAAATAAATAAATAAATAAATAACAGAATGCTGTTAGACATATTAGAATGCTTTCTGAGTAAAAATAAAACAATAGAGTTCAAATTTAGATCCTGCTGCTTTCTAATTTTTCCACTTTGGACAAAATATTTAATCTCCCTGAGTTTCCATTGACTAATGAATCTGGTTGTCTCACACTGTGTAAAAGTTCACTCTATAATAGGCTTTATCTGCTTGAAATGCTCTAGAAATATGAGTTTTATGAGATTAGAAAGCTGAGAATCGGGAAAGATGATTTGTCCAAAGTCACACACATAGAATTTATACTGAAAACTCAGGTTCCAACTCTCAGTTCCATCTAGTAAGACAAGTCATAGAGCTCCAACAATGTAGAGTAGGAAGAAAAAAGGAAAGAACCAGATCTGTCTTGGTGCAATTTTTCTCTTCAACGTAACACCAAAGAAACTATATAATCTCTTTCAGAATGAAAATTATTAGTTATTTATTATTAAGTTATTATTATGGAGTTTTGTGACATAGTTTAGCAGTGTCCTAAATGAAGCCACATTGTTCAGAGTCCATCTTGGCCTTTATGTTCAGTTGCTCTTTGAGAAACAGCATGGCTGTTTCTTAGAACTTAGAAGTGAGGAGAGATGAAAGACAAGTTGAAGAGTCAGTGTGTAGGAAATATGTTTAGTTTTAAAAGGCTATAAAAGCATTGCTCTGGAGTCAATTTCAATTCATAGGAACCCTGTAGGATAGAACTGCCTCATAGGGTTTCCAAGGCTAAATGTAATCTATATGGCACCAAGTAGTGACATACACAGGTTATTTTTGATATAAAGGATTACTGAAAGTATCTAAAAAGAGAATGCGATTTCTTCTTTCATTTACAAGTTATTTTGATAAAAAGGATTATTGAAGGACTGAAAGAAGAGTGTGATCTAGGGAGTGTGACCATATTCTATTTAAGGTACACGGAGGACTCCATAGAGTAGATGAAGTCCCTGAGAACTGAGACAATGAGTTATGAAATATTATGGCAAGGGGCACACATAGTGGAGGGCATGGATCACAGTTAGAGGTATTCAATAGTATAAGCAAAATGGATGTGAAAAAGGCACACATAGTGGAGGGCATGCATCACAGTTAGAGGTATTCAATAGTATAAGCAAAATGGATGTGAAAAAGGTTAAACTAAGACAGGTTAAACTAAGATACTGTTGAGGGGTGGTGTCATTTTAAAAAACATATGGAATAAATTATAGATGCAGTGATCTAAGGAGCACTAAATAGGCCTTGAAGGTTAGGCTAGTGTTTTGAATTGCTGTTCTGTAAGCCAAATGATTTTTAGTGTCTGTTCAAGCACATCCTTTGAACATTAATTAAAATGATAGATTTTGAACCTCACATGTATATTGGGGTTCAGAAAGATCAGGGTTCAGCAGGGATGGGATGAGATCTCTATACTGCTGATTAACTCCTCAGGGGATTTTGATGTTATTGGATTCTAAAAGCTCTCAAACTCACTACCATGGAGTCAATTCTGAATCATAGTGATCCTGTAGGACAGGGTAGAACTGACCCTGTGGGTTGCCAAGACCCATTATGTAGAGAAAATCTTTGTCTTTCTCTGTGGAGCAGATAGTGGCTTTGAAAATGATCTCATTCCAAATGGAAAGTTCTTCCTTACCTGATATAGTTTAGCAGTGTCCTAATTGAAGACAGAGTTAAAAGACTACTACAGCCCCAGAGCGCTCCAGAATCACTGATATAAACCATCTCCAAACAAGCAAACAAACTCAATATCATCAAGATGATGACAGCTCATAGAATTGCCTTGTGAGTTTTGAAGATTATAACTGTTTACAGGAGTCGAAATCTCCACCTTTCTCCCTCAGAGAGACTGGTGGTTTTGAGTGGCTGACTTTGTGAGTCACAGCCAAACTTGTGATCACTGTTTCACCAGAACTCCAATATAAACCATACGGAGCCATTTAATACATACAAAGAGGGGTATTTTAGAGACATGTCTTATGTAGGATTGCTCTGAAATCCTGTGTCAATGCTAGACAGGAGAGGGCAAGAAAAGCAGGAAGACTAGAGTTAGACGTGGTTGTGTGTGTTTGTGAGCGTGTGTATGTTGGGAGGCCAAATATTCAAGTAGTAAGTTCATTGGTGGAAGATGGGATGCTTTTAGAAAGCACATTGCAGTAATTCCAGGGCAATTCATGGATTTGTGAATCTAATCATGGAAACTGTCATCCTGTAAGAGAAACTGTAGTCTAATAGTTTACCTTAGGAATCGGAGACTTGAGTTTTAATAATGATGCATACCTCATTTATTTGTTTCATAATCATTCATATAAAGTAAGATTAAATCAAGGTATATAAATAACAAAACACATTCAAATAAATGCCTAGTAAATATCAGCTATTATTATTGTGCCGTATGCTGTTATGTATGCTAGATTCAGATAAGATAAGGGATTTTTTAGTCTTTGTTGATAACTCTTCTTCTCTCACTCATACTCAAAGTCTCATGTTGGGGAGTCGGAAACTTTTCTCAATTATATTAATTAATTAATTAATTATATTAAATTAATATCTGCTCAATATCAAACCTGTGTGTGTGTGTGTAAGAGAGCAGGATAAGCCTTGTTGCTGATAGGTGCCTCATTGAAGCTATTTTTTCTTGTTCTTGTGGGTTCTTTGAACCAACATAAAATGTCTGGCCTTGACCAATTATTAGGGCATCTTGCTGCACAAGTTATGTCTACTTAAAGGATGCTATCTTATTTATTTGGCTTTCTGAGACCCTCAGACTCTTAAATGAACATTCTTCACATTTCTTAAGCTACATTGTATTTTCTCTGCCTTAGACAAAATCACAAAACGACTTTCAGGACTTCATTGTTAGAGAAAAAGACTGATGCACAGAGTAGATAAATTCACATTGTGCTCAACATGGCTTGTAATGAGCAACAGTGAGATGCAATCCTGGATCTGTCATCCTCTTGTAATGTGGCTACTTACTAGAAAATCCCTACGATGCTGGGGTTAATTTGGCATGTCTATAAACTTTGTTTAGCACAACAATACACCTCCCCAGATTAGATGTAGGATAGAGACAGAGATGTCTGTCTCTTTGGGTCCCTGACATATTTTAAGTACTTCTTACAGTGCATTGTACATAGTAGCATACTCAATAAGTAATTTTTTAATTATTTTCAACAGGAGAGTTATACCTTAATAGATGAGATCAATTTTGGCTCTAATGTGCTTTAATTCATTTGTCATTTTCCACAAAGATTTGTAGTCTAGCTGAATGAACTGAAAATTGTCACTACAAAGGTTTTTCACAAGTTGCCTGTTCCAGAGGTCAGTACCTGTGAGAACTTGGTATGCAAACATGACCAGAAACATTACTCTACAACTGAATCTTGGTGAGAGAATCATAAGAACTGAATTCTAGCCTCAAGCTTGCCTCTGATTGTGTCGCCTTGTCAATTATTTGCATTTTATTTTTGAAAATTTTTTGTTGTGATTTGGGTGAAATTATACAGAGTGAATTGATTTTTCATTCAACAATTCATACATATTTTGTTTTTTGACATCGATAATAATGTAACAGCACAATGTAACAGCACTCTTCCAACTCACTCCCTGTGTTTCTATTGTCCTTCTTTATGAGCCCTAGTGATGTAGTGGGTTAGACATAGGGTTGCTAACCACACAGTCAGTTGTTCAAAGTCACCAGCTGCCCCATAGGAGAAAGATTTCTCTTTTTTACTTCTAAAAAGAGTGATAGTCTCAGAAACCCACAGGGATAGTTTTGTTCTGTTCTTTGGGTCACTGGGAGTGGGAATCAGCTCCATAGCAATGAGTCGAATATAGTCTTTTATTATTCCTGCCTCCCAAGGAGTTATCTCTGGGCAAATATTGACTATTTTGCTCTCCTAGGTTTGATGGTTCTAAGATTTATGTACCTCTATTATAGAATTTACTGTTCTGAGGCATGTATACCTGGTTGGGTTACTTTATAGGTCTATGTACTGTTTGGCTTAAAGTTGAGCCATCACAGTAAGTTCAGTTCCAGGCTTGCAGTAGGGGTCTTTAGGTTCAAACCTGCCTCTATCAGTAGACTCTATATTAAGCCAGGGATTTTTATAATTTGTGGTTTTGTTCCACATTTTTTTTCTTCTACTCTATCCAAGATCTTCTATTCTGACACTTTTCAGGGTGGTCAGTATAGGTAGTTTTGCACTACCTACTTTTTCTGATCTCAGGATCATATAAGGTGTGGCTCAAGTGTTCCTTTGGGCCAACTGTTTCCAATTTTCTTAGACTTTTTTCACTGTTCTTTGCTTCATACAGGGAGAGACCAATAATTTGCACCTCACACTCTTTTAATACTCCAGTTTATATTCACTAAGATACAATGTAAAACACAGTTTTTATGGGCTATGTTATGGCAGTTGACCTACATGTCCTTCAAGACTAGAATCTTGAGTCACCAAACCCAAACTCTCAGTTCACAGCTGAGAACTTAACCATTGGAACATCAGGGATCCTTATTCAAGGATTATTGTATGAATAAAATGCTTAATACCCCCAAATAATTATTGCATGGTAAGTAATTATGTAATTACTGGTTACTGTGTATATGGTAATTACATAATCTGGTGTCAATTTGGGTTTTGAGAAGATTACGAGTGAAGGGGTGGAGTCTAGTCTGTGAATCAGTGAGGCCTCTGTGTGAGCATGACCTTCTTCTGAGAATTCTGGGAGCTCCTGTATTTTCTTCCTGGAGGCAGAAGGCAAACGCTGTCTCTATTGGCTCACTCCCTGAGAGACACTGTACTGACAAGACACATGGTGCTACACCATGGGAGCTGGAGAAACCACATGGACCTACTCTGATGCAAACAAGACTTCCGGAGCCAGAGAAGTCACATAGAGACCCCTGCTACCACTGTTGAGATGCTTAGCAGGCCACTGGAACTACCAGAATTCCAACCCACTGTCCTGTGATCTTCATGTATTTGGCATCATTGCAAGTATTTCATGAGTCTAAAGAGGACCTTATAGATTGGTATTGGACATTTGGGCTAATATTGGACTTATGAACTTGATCTGGTCTGGGATGTTTTCTCAATATTTAATTGCTCTTGCATAAAAACCTTTTTATCTACATATGCATGTCTGTGAATTTGTCTTTCTAGTCTACCCAGACTAACACAATATATACCCATTTTACAAATGAAAACCCAGGTCAAATTTCCATCCTTTTGGGGGCCCCTTTTCCTCTCCCTGACCAGTTCTTGTTAACATTCACCTCAGGAACTTTGAAAAAATTGGTCATCTAGGCCTAGTTCAAACATAATTGGGGGTGAGTAGAAGGTAAGATATTTATATTTTAGAAAGCCTCCTAAGTGATTTTAGTGTGCTACCAAGGGCAAGAATCACTGGACTAGATGTATTCGAAAGACGGCCCACCTCTGATAGTCAAAGTGAGGAAAGGCTACATAGTATAATGAACAAAGCATGAACTATAAGTTCAAACAGACATACATGCGATTCTTGGATTTGTTTCTTTATTAGCTCTGTAATCCTGGGGGAAATCCTGTTAACATTTCTGTAATTCTGAGTTTTCATTTGTAAAATGGAGATATACTTCTTACTGTGTAGTAGCTGCTTTAGGAATTAAATAAGGCCGCAATAACCAACTCTGGTGGTGCAGTGGTTAAGCGCTTGACTACTATGTGAAAGATTGGGAGAAGTTCCTCAGGAGAAAAAACATGGTGATCTATTCTCATAAACATTACAGCTGGAAAAACCTATGGGAATGTTCTACTTTATCATATAGTCATTATGAGCTAAAGTTGACTTGACAGCATAACACTATAACAACAATAATAAAAACAAGTACCCAATAAAAAATCTCTTTACTATCAGAAGTTCAAATGAATGTGAAGGAAATGTTGGTTCAGTAAGATTTAACAGGTAAGTTAGAATCACGTTGCTTTCTCATTTCCTGCTTCCTTGGCAGTGGATCTTGAAAACAGAGAATACGAAAATAGCTCTCAGCCTTCAGATTTGATGACACTACAGAAAAGAATCTAAATAGTTCTTTTGTAGCTGACTAACTGTAATGGCTAAGAAGCCATTGGGGAGATTTTGGCTCACAAAAGGTAGCAGATGTGGATTGGAAGATGCAAGGACATGACTTTAATAAGGCTTTGTCCGATTAGCCCCATTTCAGAGAGCAATTCCAAGGGAAAAGAACAGATTTGTCATGTTAGTAGGACACACTGATAAAAACAATCTTGCTACCACCCCACCAGCTGTCTTAGCTTATTTCTCAGTGGTGTAAGCTGCAGGAAAATGGAAGTTATTATTAAGATTTAAATTGTTTGGTGTATAGTGACAAACCATTTTTTCTATTCATAATTAACGTGTTGTGTAAAGCAGTTGTTATATGTCACATTTTAGACCTGAATATGGACTAGAGCCATGGAAAGCCCCTCTCTAGTCTCTAGGTAAAATCTAGGAAAAAATAATGACAAGTATATAAATGCTCAGCTTTGTCACTTATATGATGGACAGTGTTCTGTAATCCCCTTTGAGAAACTACATATTTCTATTCTAAAGCAACCATTAAGAAGTCCTGTTTGAACAGTAAGTTACTTATTAGGCTGCTAACTTCAGAGATTGTTGTTCAAATCTACCATCTGTTCAGTCGGAGAAAGATAACACTGTCTCAGCTCACAAATATTGACAGCCTTGAAGCCCTAAAGAGTAGTTCTATTCTCTTTCAGGATTATTAGAGGAGAACTTCCCCTATATGTTTCTGAAATTAAATCTTTGCAGGAATAGAAAACTTCATCTTTGTCTTACAGATTAACTGGTGGTTTAAAATTGCTGAACTTGTCATTAGTAGCCAAATACATAATACACTACAAATACATAATATACTACACCACCAGGGCCCCTTATCTTTTTCTCCTTGTTTACTTTGTTTTAAGTTTGATTTTCTTTTTATAGCTTTAAGCAGTATTAAAAAAACAGTAGTGCAAACGTTATGCATTCAGCTGCTAAATGAAAGGTACAGTTTGAATGGGAGAAAAGGCTTAGAGAATAATCCATAGTTGTAAGGGTCCATATTAACAAAGAAGTAGGATTTCATATGAATAACCTAATCTTATATCTTTCTGTTGTTATTATATGCCTTGAGTCAATTCTGACACATAGTGACGGCATAGCCATCTCTCATAAGATTCCTAGTCTCCAATCTTTATGGGAGTACTGCAAAGGACTGAAACACTGCTTAGCCCTGTGCCATCTCACAATTTTTGTTAAGTTTCAGCCATGTGTAGCAATCACTGCCAATCCATCTCTGTGGGTATTTCTCTTCTCTGTACCTCTATATTACAAGAATAATGTCTTTTTCCAGGTAACATGTGGAAAGTACACAAGGCAAAGTCTCTGTATCCTTGCATCTAAAGAAGATTCTGGCTGTAATTTTTCAGACAGGTTTATTTGTTCTTTTTGCAGTCCATGGTATCTTCACTATTTTTGCCAACACCACAATTAAAATGTACTGATTCTTCTTCAGTCTCCCTTATTCAATGCCAACTTTCACATACACACACTGATTTGGGTTAGCTGGTGAGACGCATCTTAGTTCTCAAAGTCACATCCATGATTTTCAACACTTTGAAGAGGTCTTGGACAGCAGAATTACCCAATGGATCTCTTCAAGTTAGTTGGCCAAGGATTTCTTAGCATAGATGAGTGAGTGCTTTCATTGCTTTATTGTTTGCTCTTTTGATGGCAAGTTTCCATGAACATTGCTTTGTGGATCCAAGCAAGATGAAATTCTTGACAACTCCAATCTTTTCTCTGCTTATCAAGATGTCGGTCCAGTTGTGAGGATTTGAGTTTTCATTACTTGTAATCCATATTGAGTGTTGCAATCTTTGATCTCCATCAACAAGTGTTTCAACTCCTCTTAACTTTTAGTAAGCAATGTTGTACATTTGCATATTGCAGGTTGGTTTTAAGCCTTCCTCCAATCTTGATACCACATTCTGTTCATATAATCCAGCTTCTAAGATAATTTGTTCAACAAATACAGATTGAATAATTTTGATGAGAGGACCCAGACCTTTCTTGATTTTATACCATGCAGTATTACTTTGTTCTGTTCACAAAACTGGCTTTTAATCCATGTACAAGCACCTCCTGTGTATTTCATATGGCAAAGTTCATATATATAGACATCATTCATGTTGTTGAAAACAATGTATTTACAATGGGCACAATAAAGTGCTCTAGAATTCCCATATTTCTCAAGGCTATGCATAGTTTTTTCTAAATCATTTTATTGGGCACTCATACAACTCTTATCACAATCCATACATACATCCATTGTATGCAAAACACATTTGTACACCTGTTGCCATAATCATTCTTAAAACATTTTCTTTCTACTAAAGCCCTTGGTATTAGCTCTTCATATTTCCCTTCCCTCCCCACTCACTCCTCCCTCATGAACCTCTGATAATTTATAAATTATTATCATTTTGTCCTATCATACACTGTTTGATGTCTCCCTTCACCCACTTCCCTGTTGTCCATAGTTTTTGATGGTCCTCACAGTCAACAAAATACAAGTAAACATCTTTCTGGCATTATCTGCTTTGATCCAAGATGCAGTTGGCATCAACGATGACATACCTTCTTCCAATTCCTCTTCTGAATACAGCCGGAACCTCTTATAGCTTTGTCAGTGTACTGCTGCAACCTTCGTTGGATAATATTCAACAAAGTTTTACTTGCTGATATTGATATTGCCAGATGAATTTTGCATTCTGTTGGGTCAATTTTCTTTAGTATATGCACAAATGTGGATCTCTTCCAGTTAGTTGGCCAAGGATTCCTTAGCATAGATCAGTGAGTACTTCTAGTGCTTTATTAGCTTGTTGAAACATTTAAATTTGTATTCCATCAATTTCTGGAAACTTGTTTGGGGCTAGGGTTAATGCCTTTAAGGCATCTTTGACGTCTTCCTTTAGTACCATTGATTCTTGCTCATATGCTACCTCTTAAAATGGTGTAAAAGTGGACTTTTGGTACAGTGATCCTGTGGAATCTTTCCATCTACTTTGGATGCTTCCTGCATCATTCAATAATTTTCCCATAAAACCTTTCAATATTCCAACTTTCAGTATGCTATGTGTTTTCTTCCTTTTTTGTTTTCTAACTCTAGGCTTCAAGCATTTTATTATAACATTTTATTCTATCATTTTGAGCTATCCTTTGAAATGGTATGTTCAGTGTTTTTGCTTCATCATTTCTTCCATTTGTCATACTATGATCAAGAATAAGCTTCAGAATCTCTTCTAATATCCACTTTGGTGTTTCTTCTTTACTGTCTTTTAATGACCTTTTGCATACATGATGTTCTTGATGTCATCCCACAGCTCACCAGGTCTTCTGTCATTAGTATTCAATGATTCAAATCTATACTTAAGATGCTCTCAACTTCAGATGGAATGTACTCAAGATTATATTTTGGTTCTAAAAGGCGATTTACATTTTTTTCAACAATAACCTCAATTTATATATGAGTCGTTGATGTTCTATTCCAGAGTCAACCCCGAGTTTCATATTGACTGATTATATTGAACATCTCCATCACCTCTATCCACAGGTACAGTCAATTTGGATCCTGTGTATTCCATATGACAAAGTTCATATGTATAGACATCATTCCTGTTGCTGAAAACAATGTATTTACAATGAATAAGTCATTGGCTTTACAAACTTCTATCATGGAAACTCTAGTTTATTTTTTATCACCAAGCCATATTTTCCAACTGCCATTCTTTCCTCTAGGTTTCCAAATTTTGCATTACAATTGCCAATACTTATCAATGAATCTTGATTGCATATTTGATTAATTTCATACTGAAAAAAGTTGATAGCATTCTTCAATGTCTTCAACCAACTTTAGTGGTTGGTACGTGAATTTGAATAATAGTTTTATATACTAGATTTTCTTGCATGAACAGAGATAACATCCTGTCACAGACAGCATTGTACTATAAGACATATTTTGAAATGTTTCTTTTGATTGTTAATGTAACACTCATCCTCTTGAATTTGTCAATCCAGTCACATTAAGCCATGATTTTTGGATTAGAAATGGTGAATACTAGTCAAATTCTACTCATCAATGCCCAGAATAACAATCTTTATGTGGTCTTACTTATTTTCACAACTTCCAGTTTTCCTAGATTCAGAGTTGAATTTTGTTATTTATAACCTAGTATCACATTGGATTAATTTCACCTCCACCTCCTGACTTCCAGGCAGGTTTCCTTATGACTTCTATAGTAGTACCTGTTGACTAGGGATGAATTTAAAACAATGCTATATGGCAGGGATGAATTGATTTTCTCTGTCTCCTTTCATCCTGAGAGACCCTGAAAGTGGGTTTAAATTGTGAATATAAAACTATTAGTTACCAGCTTTTTTCCCCTCTCTTAAATATATCACTTCAATGTATTCTGCCATCCCATTATTTCTGAACAGCTGATCTCATCAGGCTTTTGTTATTTTTCTCTTGTATATGTTGACATATTCTATTTAATTCTGGTTGTCAACATTTTGACTATAATATAGCTGGGTGTTAATCTCTTATAGATTTTACTACTTGGAGTTTGCTGATTTTCCTTAATAAATAAATTGACTTTTCACCAGATTTGGAACAATGAGAGCCATTATATCTTGAAATTTTCTTTATTTTAATATAGATTTTATTGGGGGCTCTTACAATATTTAATACTTCATTCATCTTAAGCATATTTGTACAAATGTTGCCACATTCATATACATTATCTAGTTGAACCCCTCCAGCATAAGCTCCTCTTCCCCACTTTCCTCTAGTTCTTCATTTTTTTAAATTCCAACTCCCCATATTTCTCTTTCCCCCTTCTCCTCCCCTCATGAACTTCCAATAATTTACAGATTGTTATTGCCTCTTCATATCTTACACTGCCTAATGTGTCACTTCACTCACAGACACCCCCATTGTTCACATTTTGGGGGGACTCTTGCTCATTTGAAGTATCAGAGTTATACTCACTTCATAGAAAGAATTTGGGAGTTTTCCATATTTTTCTATGTTCCGAAACTCTCACCACTGGTCCTGAAGGGATCATCTGTCCTGGGTTCCCTGTGTTTCCAGTTCCTATCTGTACCAGTGTATATTCTCTGGTCTAGCCACATTTGTAAGACAGAACTGAGCTCATGATAGTGGAGAGTGTGGAAACATTTAAGAACTAGAGGGAAGTTGTATGTTTCATCATTGCTACACTGCACCCTGACTTAACTCTGGGGATGTCCAGTTGCCTACAGATGAGCTTTGGGTCAACAATCTGTATGCCCCCTCATTCACAATGATACAATTTTCTATTCTTTGATGCCTGAGACCTAATCCTTTTGACATCTTGTGCTCACACAGGGTGGTGTACCTCTTCCATGTGGGTTTTGATACTTCTCAGCTAGATAGCCACTTGTTTACCTTCAAGCCCTTAAGACCCCATACTACAATAGATTTTCATAGCCAGCACCATCAGCTTTGTTCACCACATTTGTTTATACACCCATTTTGTATTCAGTGATTGTGTCAGGAAGGT
This sequence comes from Nesogale talazaci, assembly GCA_004026705.1. NCBI lineage: Eukaryota > Metazoa > Chordata > Mammalia > Afrosoricida > Tenrecidae > Nesogale > Nesogale talazaci. Next base: position 2,072 of record PVJH01036508.1, on the reverse strand, counting down.
AAGCGTCATGGAATGTCAGTCTAATAGAACAAGGTGTTCTTGTATTGAGGGCGTACTTCAGTGGAGGCCCAATGTCCATCTAAATATTAAACCTTTAAATATATATTATGCATATATGCATAATCTATTTCCCCATCATCATATATAAATATATTTACATATGTACATCCTGTATTTGGACCTCCATGCATGCCCTTTGCCTCCTAGCTCTTGTCTCTATTTCCTTTTACTTTCCTCTTGTCCCACTATCTTATTCAGCCTTCATTTGGGTTTCACTAATTTCTCTTGGTTACATTGCCCTTGGTCAATCTCTACCAGGCTTCTTAAACCATACTTGCCACTGCTTTTGGATAATTTTTTCCCCTTGTTCCTGATTTTGTCAAGACTACTTCCTTACCTCCCTCCCCCTCTCCCATGTCTCCTTGAATCATTGGTCCTATTGTTTGCTCCTCCAGACTATTTGTCCTGCCTATTTTATCTAGATAGACCTGAAGAGATAATAATATGAACACACACAAAAAAGACATAGCAAAGCAAAGTAACAAAAGATAACAAAATGATTACAACAGCAACAGCAAAACCAAAGACCAAAAAAAGGAAAAAAAAACTGTAAATAGTTCAAGATCTGTTTGTTGACTTCTAGGAGTGTCCTCCTGTCTGATAGGGTGCCATGCCCTGGCCCCAAAGTCTATCCTTGGCACTCCCTTGGAACCTCCCTGCTCTGCTCCCCCCACTGTTCTGCCGCATGCCCTTAATATTTTGCCTTAGTGCAGTGGGATCAGACTGAGCACAATTCTGACACTGTGTCTCCAGTGTTGTCCACAGTAGGACTATAGGTCAGCGAGGGACTTCATGTCTCCTAATGGGGCAGGCCTTATGGTCCTCTCTGTGCACTGACTCTTCTGAGTGGGGCTATTGTCCTCTAGGCTTGGTGGACCAAGCCCATTATTTGTTCTACTGTGCTTTCATCAGACATGTCCCTCTCACAGAGCTGCAGCTTCTGTGTTGTCCTCTAAAATAAATCCTTCTGGGAGGAAAGTGTGATTGTTCACGTACTTGGAATTGGGGCTTGGCTCTCAGACTCCTGCTCCATGTTGTCATGCTGCATGCACATCCTGAAGCACTGGGTTGAAGTCTAACCCCTCTGTTCCTGTGGAGATATAAATAATACCCTCCGTTTGAGTGGCTTAGTGCCCTGTTTCCGTGCTACACATTTCTATCTTTCTCCCCCCCTCCTTTTTATTGGCTACCATATACAGCCTTGTTAAACCACTTGAACCTCACCCCAGGAATGTTCGTATACCATAGCTTTTCCCCTATGCCATTCTTGCATTTTTTTCAAAGCTTATCTCAGGGGACTCATGTTGTACTTGACCTTTCGTGCTTGGCTTACATCACTTAGGATAATTTCCTCCAGTTTTTCCCATACAGCGATATGCTTCATGCGTTCATCACTGCTTTTTAGTGATGTGTAGTACTCCATTGTATGTATGTACAGCAGATTTTTTTTGGGGGGGGGGAGTAAACCAGTTTTATAGGGCAAGCAAGCTTAGGCAATTAGCATATGGTGATCTTCAAAATTAACAAGTGAATGGCAGCACAGCTGCAAGTCAAGCTTCAAAGGCCAGGGCTGTTTACAGTTACAAAGGCGACAAACTACAAACCCCAGGCAACAAACTGCAACAGAGTTCAGGCATATCCAGCCTGTAGCTAGGTCAAGGATGTCCTGGCTGGATAGCTCTGGACAGGTGCCCCTTTTTTTATTTTTTCAAGTAATATCCTCCCGGGAACTTCGCCTGTCTTAGGTTGTCAGGACACACACTCAGTCCTTACCCGTCATCGGTCAATGGCCTTCTAATGACACCATGGTCTGTCTTAGGTTGGTAAAGAGTGCTCCTGATCTTACCCGTCATTGGCTGTCAAGTTCAGCTCACGGAGGCAGAGGGTCTTATCACATAGTAATCGTGTGTGCCACTCTGTTCAAGATCACTCATCTCCAAGCGACAGCAATGAACTTGCAGGGGCCTTGCTTGAATGGTCTCAATCTGTTACTTAATAAATGCCATGAGGTT